>VUQR01024886.1:0-23693 GCA_015108515.1 Hemichromis elongatus | reverse complement strand
ACCGGCATCTACAGCACGCTCCGGCCCAGGTGTTCCACTAGAATGGGCCCGTTCTTCATCCGTACTCCCACGAACTTCCTGCTCTTTATGAGGGCAGGACGAGCGTTTATGGCCAACATCGCCACACTCAAAACACTTCATGCTACCTGCACTTGCATAAACTGTATAAAAGCCGCCTTCATATTTTACTTTAAACGACACTTCCAGCGTCTGAGAAGGATCGTTCAGGTACATGAAAGCCTGCCTCCGCAGAGACTGAACGTGTTGCAGTCTGGCGTCTTTGCAGCCAAGACGAACAACCCTGAACCCGCTAGCAAACTTTCCAAAACGGGTCAGCTCCTTCTCGAGTAGCTCGTTGGGGATGAACGGCGGGACACCGGATACGGTGACCCGCGTAGATGGCACAAATAGTGGCGAAACGGCCACAAATAAATCATCTAAAATGACCCCTCTTTCAACCAACAGGTGAACCAAGCGCTCCTCACGGACAAAGACAACCACGGCCTTATTCATCCGAGAGCCGTAAGTTATAGTCTCATGGCCCACCTGTTCACCAACCGCTAGCAGAACCTGCTCCACCGTGTACTGTTGGGGAGCCACCACCCTGGCCCCATGTCTAATAGACAGGGGAGGCGAACCCTCGCTAAGGAGGGACGCCATGGCTCAACGTAAAACTATCCAATTAACGAAGGTTTCCACTTATACAACACAAAGAAACAATTTGTCTTACCCGTCAACCACCATAAAGCCCAAGTTTTACTGTAATAAAAAGTCCAAACGTCCCAAACTCACTCAGCAGCTCCACGCACTCACCAAACACCTTCACACACCCATTCACTCACACTCCCAGCATGCAGTGCAGGGAGGAGAAGAGAGGAGCAGAGAGGAGAGGAGAGGAGAGGAGAGGACATACCCTTCTTTACGTTTTGTCTCCTGCTGTTGTTTCTGCTGGTACATATGTTTCATACTGTTGATTCCTTGGGCCTGCAGGGATTCTCTCAGTTGTCTTTGTAGCTGTTCTTTCTTCTGGGCGTTAGCTCTGGCTCTGTTTTGCTGGACCTGTAAATTCTCCTAAGGAAACAATGGCAGACTAATAAAGCTATATTCGACCACAAGCAGCTTTAGGATTGAACTGACTGTTTGAAGGCAGGGATGTGAGACATGTGAATCATATGTTTAATCAGAAAATACAGCAATAAACAAAAACAAAGCATTGTCAACAGTACACATCCAAACACAAATCAAAGTGAGCCTAGTTAAATCACTATGACTTCATAGCATTATTGCTAAATAATTCATACTGCAAATGTTAATTTAGGCACTTAAAATGATGTTATAGTAAACAAAAAGTACGGTAGCGATATAAAAAAAATAATAACACATACACCTGGCTTTTTTATCTCATCATTAATGAAACAACCATAATGCTATGCTGTTCTGTTGCTTACTTGGGTTGCTTCTATGTTCGTTTTCAATGACTTTACAGCCTGTATCCTCTTTTCCAGTAACTCCCGGTTCTGCCGCTCCCTCTCAGCCTCCTGCTGATGCATCCTGAATGAAACGGGGACACTTACTAAGCACGCAAAATGTCAAATACAGCACACAGAAAAAACAGCAAATGCGGTATTATTGCCTGGCATTAAAAACCTGAGGTTGAGCCAAATTTACACCTGTGACATAGTAAGAAGCACAAAAGGACAGAAATCAAGTCAACTTATAGGTGGAAAAAACTTGGAAGTAACAGCAAATATTTTCAGATTATCTTCGGCCACAGACAAATGCACATTTTAGAAGCATACATACAGTTGTGTGTGCATTATGTATAGGATTTTATCCAAATTGTGTGCTCATAATGTAGAAATAGTCCACAAGGTCAACTATTGGTTTGTTGGAGTTTTAAAAGTTTTCAGCTTTATAGGCACCGGCTATTTCTTTGTAGCATTTGTTTACTTTAACAAATAAAAAAACACATATAATAAGACCTATGATGACCTCACTACATTTCCATAATGTTTTCAACTGTTTGTGTGGAATGCACTAAAATTTACATTTGTCAAACACCATGCAAGATTATTATACACAAGAACAGGCTCTAATGGCTGAGTAATTAGTTTTTTTTTTTAGAAAAATTAAGATTTGAATAGATTTTTTTTTCTACTCAGATCCCTTTCAGCTGGATCACTGATGTATGAATCTGATCTCTTTCAAGTGTCATGTCTACTCTGCTTGTAATGCAATTTGCCAAGATGAGTGAATGATCAATAGGACGTGCCAGCTCTCCAATGAGTCCTCCGAGATAATTCACATCTTTGTTTTACCCCTCTGACACTGTTTATTGGTTTAAAAGCTGATTACCTTTTAACAGTCTGTTTCAAGTACTTGGCAGCTATTTTGCGGCTTGCTCGGCCCTCTTCGATTTTCCTCTGACATTCAGTCTCCTCTTTCTGTAGCATGGCTGCCTGTTTACTATCAGAGCA
This sequence comes from Hemichromis elongatus, assembly GCA_015108515.1. NCBI lineage: Eukaryota > Metazoa > Chordata > Actinopteri > Cichliformes > Cichlidae > Hemichromis > Hemichromis elongatus. Next base: position 21,216 of record VUQR01024886.1, on the reverse strand, counting down.
GAATCACAGACACTTACACACAGAGTGTTATCATCACATGGCTATTTTTGGCTTGTGATTGAGGCTTTTCATGAAAATAATCACATGCTTTAAATATAATGGAAACACAGGAACAAAATGTGACTACAAGAGTCATTTCACTCAGGTTATGTGGAACGCATCACTCTTCACATAATAAAAAATCATTTTCAATTTTTATGCATATTAAGGACAACAAGTCAGGGAAAAAAGCAAAGCTTTTAGAAGGGTAAATATGGCTGTTTTCCATACTCCCTCAGATTCTTCATCTTGAGTTGCAGGTTTTGGCTGGTTTCCCTCTCCTGCTGCAGCCTCGTTGCTGCCTTCTGGGCTTTAAGAACCTGGAAGAGCTGCTCCTCTTCCTGCACCTCCTGCCGGAGCAAGGAGCATCTGCCAAGCTCAACTTCCACCTCACTCAGCTCCAATCTGAGGAGCAAGGACAAAGGCATGCAGATGGAAGAAAATGAATGGGAGAACTCTAAAAACACTGAGTATCTGTAGAGTCAATACGATGATTAATTCCACCTCAATATCGGGCAGCTGTCAGCCCTGAAAACACACCCAGTTAGAAATCCCTGAAATTCCTTCTACTTTAAACTATATAGACACTCTTTTCATTCAATGGCAGAGGTGACACTTTCCATACAAAAACTTTGACCTGGACAGTTTCACACTGACATTTTTTTCAGCGACTGAAATACCCTCATTACAAGCTGTAAGCTTACAGTCAGCTTGACCACTCAGAGATTTTGCACTGCAAAACACCAAAAGTATTCCTATTCTATCCTATTTCTAAACTCTTATTTTTTTATTTATCCTATAGATGTCATTCAAATGAGAGGTGAGCTTAAACCTGGCTGTATGATAGTTTTAAAAGCTTCTAAACCTGCACTGAAACCCTTACAGTAAGTTATTTCCCTCTAGAAAAACCCACACTTCCCAACAGCTGAAGGAGAAAGGAATCCTTACCGCAAAATTGTTTACAGCCTTTATTACTGTATTGAGTAACCAGGCTTTATGACTAAAAAGTGCACTAAAAAAACACACAAGGGGCTGCAGAGCTGTGGGTGTGTTTTCTAGGATACCACCAAAGTGCTGAAATACAATCCATGAAAACTAGTTAGAAAAATATATTTTTGAGCTTTGAAGCTTTATCAGACACCCAAACACAGCTAAGCAGTTTAGTTACATGCTGACAACTGTCAAAAAATAGAAATACACTGTTCTTGCAACACAATAATCTCTCACCCTCTGTGCTTGCTCTCAGTGTCAAAGCAGTGGTACAATTGAGGCAAATAAGGGTGCTGGCCTTTTCAAGCAGTACTAATGCCTCTTAGATCAAGACCTGTTTTCCTCTTGGACTCACTCTAGTTGCTTCAGCTCAGTGTTGATGTAGCCCTCGAGCTCCTCCTCGCTGTGCAGCTTGTGACATAGGTGCTTATGCTGGGCTCGCAGTCGAAACAAAGCCACGCTGACACATTTCAAACAGAAACGCAAAAACATTAGTCAAAATACAAGCACCAAAAACCAGTCGGTTTAATTTAAACTCACCTGTTGTCTGTTACTTTCTGTTGTTCTATCTTTCTCTCCAAGTTATCCCTCTGCTCCAACAAGCTTTGAATATTCTGCTGACAGAGTTTTAGCTTTTCTCTGGAGGGAAAATTAAAAAAACAAAAAACAAACATAAGATAAAGAAAGAAAAGCTGCAGTGCTGACATAGAGAAACACCAAAAACGTGAACATTTTCAAGGCACTTAAAGGATGCTTTCAGAGCGCAAGCTAATGGATTTCCTTGAAGCCACTGCAACAACAGGGAGGTAATTCTGTGTCCTAACAAGGTAATCAAATGAAGATATTAGAAAAGCTGAGAGTGGACATACACTGTAACAGCTTTGAATTCCCAATGTTCCTTTCGTAGTGTAATGATGTGGAACACAACAATCTGCGGCTGTGGCAAAAGACCGTCATAAAAAGAAAATTGTGGCACATGGTATGACAATGGCTGCAGACTGGTTGAAAGATAGGTGCGCTTAGGTTCCCATTAAACACACGTTTACTGCGGTAGTAGTATAACTCCACACTGACCACTGATGCTCTGCGCTAAAGGAAGACGACAGACATTTTCCATGGAACTGCATCACAGTTCATCAGGTGCTCAATGGCTCATGGTCCAAACAAATAAAAAGACGGAAGGAAAGTGGGGAGAGAGGACATTATAGGAAATGTTCTCTCCTCGGCTGAAATCATTTCCTGCAAATTGCCGAATCAATTGGAAAAGATATGACTGGGCGGCCTTGTGTGAAAAGGGCAGGGGCAGAGGAAAGTGGAAAAACATTTGAAAAGACTGGGCAGCAGCCTGTGTTTTTTATTTTTAATTCTCATAATAAAAGCTTTTCTAGTTGTACTGGTTTGTGTGGAGTCTAGAAAGCCACATAAAACTCTATGTAGGTAAGGAGCTTCTGTAGCTCTAGAGGCCTGTCGGTGCCAGATTCAGACCTGGCTTTCAGCACGTCATGCTCCTTCTGTCGGTAAATGCAGTCCAGCTGGTCGAGGTTTCGTCTCAGCTTGAACATCCGTGCTGTCTCGGCAAAACTCCTCTTCTTACAACCGTCAGCCATAGCCGCAAGGTCACCGTCACCATCACCACCACCACCATCCTCTCTTGGGGCAGATGCAGAATGACATTTAGGAAAGGCTCCTTATGTGAGCCGAACTCTTAGATACATACCACTATTATTTACAGACTTTCTGTCATGTATGGAGGTATATGATGTAGCAGACATTCAACAAATGCTGGAATAAAAAAACACAATTTGAACTGCATTACTTTGAAAGACAATACCAGACCGAAACAAGCACCATGGTTTTGAATACAAGACACACTGGCATTTGGATTTAACTGCCCGATAGTTCTCAAAAAAATAGCAAACACCCACTCAGACAATTCGTCTAACCAGTCCAAATCAGCAGGCATGTCTGAGTCTTCAGCTTTAAAGGTCTCATCACCCGGATCATCTGAAATAGATAAGCATATCTAAGTCTCAAGATAAAACAGGCTGTTTTATATAGGTGTAGTTATGGATAAAGTAATGCATATCTGTAGGGCTTTTTTTCCTGAAAGCTACATGACGCAGCAGGATCTGTTATTTACCTTTACTCTCCTCACCCGGGCTGAGGTAGACATCCAGCTGTCCACACCTGTTTGGCTCCATCTCAGTGGGGCTTCTCCTGTCTTCCACCTCCATCCCACCTTATTTATTAATGGCACAGGACCACATTACCAAGCATTACTTATAACTCCACATAGAAATAGGCATAGCAAACCTGTTAAGTCCAGGCGAAGTTATTCAGTGACTGAGAGCCAGTTCTTTCACGCAACAGGAAAATAAATTAATATTAAAAACTGGCCACTATGCTGAAATTTACATGTATTTTCGTACAAATAATATATATCTATATTGTACGAACGTGATAATTATGTATATTGTAACAACGTATACGTCTATTGTTAGAACAATAAACCTTTCACGTTATAACGTGATATAGCTCTATTTTTCTTTTGCCTGGGTGGCAGCTCTACGCTTCCGTACATTTGTCCCCAAAACATATTGAAACACATTATTTAATGAGCATAATCCTTAAAGAAAAGTGGCTTGTCTTTTATTCGAGTTGAGCTAGCTTGAAAAGCAAGAAAATATGGCCAGCTAAAGCGAAAAAATAATACAGTTTTTGCTCTGTGTCACTCTTGCGATAAAAATAATGCATAAAAAAACTGTTACCTTTTGTAACTCGTCTTTCCTTCTCTTATAAAAACGGCTTCTCAACATCACTTTTTCTCAAAGCAGTCATGTTTGCTGGTGTTTCCAAGGAAACGTGACGCGAGGGGCGGAGTCGAACCGCCCGCTGAAACCTTTCGGGCGCGACAGAAATTTAGTGTTGGTGGCAAAATAGCAACAACAGCGTCGATAATCGATTTACCTGTCGAAATGCTCCAAAAAAGTCTCTCGTTGTGCGGGAATGACATGGCAAACTATTACAGACATTATAAGATTGTAATTCAACATGAAATGTAAAGCTTTTAATATCTAAAATAACTTTCTTTATATCGTTCTTTCTTAAAACATTGCCACTCACCGTTTTCTTTCTCTGGCCTGACAACAGTCAAGACGCTAGAGAGCAGAAAATATCTCAGCTGATTCAGAGAGAATGATAAATCTGTGTTATACAAAGTCTTGTCAAGCATGCACAACCCCACGGGAAACAGGCGTGCATTTTCTAGTAGATCAGTGGCTTATTGCATCATCACAAGGCTTCTTTTTCTTTTTGCCATTATTAAGCTTTCATCGAGCTCATCATAATTTTGAAGGGGAATTCACAAGAGGAGGGAGAAATGTGTGTTCTTACTGTATAACGCACTGAAGTCATGTCATAGACCTAGAGGAATAAGTTGTATTACCATAGGAGGCCTAGTAAATAAATAGTGTGAGGATGTGTGTTTGTGATGTATGGGAGGGAAACTTTTTTTGTTGTTGTTTTTTAGATTAAGGCAAAAAAGGAGACTGTAGTAGAAAAAGGAAGCTCAGCTGATATTAAGGATGGATCGGTATGAGAAAAAATGAAAGATAAGAGTGAAAATACATGATGGGGGGGAAAGCCTAACAGGAAGAAGAAGGAGTTCGTGGATGAGAAATACAGCAAATGCAGTCCTGTTACAAGCACTGTAGTGTGTACGACAGCCTGACATTTTCCACATCAAAAGCCCTTACAGTCCAACTGTAACAGAAGCGGTGGCCAGGAGGGTGGTGTGAATCCACAGCCCCTGGCCATGTTGACATGGTGTGGTTGACAATAAATATAAGAACCCACCTAATGGAGAGAGCCTCAGTTAGAAAACTTTGGAAAAAGTGGACCCAAAAAACAAAAACAACTGCACATCCGGAAAAGTGTATTAACCAGATTCAGAAAGATACTAATGACTAGTTCAACTTCATTAACTTGTATTTGATGTATATTTTATCCTCTTATACAGCATTGTTTCTGTTTTTTCTGCATTGTGAGGATTACTGCATCAGATTTGAGCATGCATTGCCTGACCATATTCACAGTTGCTGCTTCACTTAATGAGACATAATGAGTGTTTTCCAGGATTTTTTAGACATTCAATCCTCGAAAGTAGGTATGACAGGAAATTAGAGGAGGAGCGAGAGATGAGGAGTGCCAGGCAGTGTAGGAATCCTCATCCCTCCCATCCCTATATTCTCTAATATGACTTGTCTGTCAACTTACTGTACTGATGTCTTATCTAATCTCTATTGAGTTCCTTTAGAGGCTAAATCTTGTGAAACTGTGGCCTTTGATCTCTTACACCAGAAAGTGTTTGATCCCTGAGAAACAGTCTGATCTGCATGTGCTTTAGAAAAGAATTATATAACAGTCTGGGGTGGAGGCGTGGATGTAAAAGTCTACATACTGTAGGCCCATTTCACAAAAACCTAGCAACACATGCAGCCAGGTTTTGGAGGGCAGATTCCTGAACCCCTCTATAAGGGCTTTAACAGCTGAGTTTGCAACAAGGCAAACAATCCTTTGATTAGGTTTACACTGCAAAGGAGGACATTACAAAATTCAACTACATGCAGTACTACATGAATTTTGTCCCTCCCATACATAAAATCTGTCTTTTTTTAAAGTTCCCAGTTAGAGAGGCAATACTAAACATAACTTCAATGTGCTGGGCAAACTAATAGAGGGCCCCAAATTTTGGTGTTGATCCGATTCCAAGTAAATACAGAGCCATTATTGCCTATACCAACACATTTAAGCTATTGTGTAGGGGAGAGCATGGGTCATGATTTGTGAGGGTTTTTTTGTTTTTTTAGAGACATGAAATTTAAAAGTGTTAATGTGCTACAGCTCATAATTAAAAAAGGCGTTTTTTTCATAGTGCATGTTTGGATTTATTTCCGAGAAAAAATAATTGATAATTTATAAAAAATTATTTAAATAATTTATTTAAGACCGTTCAGTGGGCTTCATACTACCTAAGGAAAAAACAAAGTATCTTCCTATCGCGCTAGTATCAACTCGGTGCCATTACTAGCGATACTATCGTCCACTTCCACCCTGCTTACCAAACAAAGGACCTCTGCGCACACTTTGGACCCCATAGGGTCCTCGGGCAGCCCACTCGCAGTGTTTGATCTTAGTCCAACAGAAAGAATCACAACTTCGTGTGAGCCACTAATTACCTAATGGGGATGAGTCAAATGTGTCAAACATTACATAATATATTGAAGTCCTATGTTTATGATGCCATTCCTGCCACCCCCCACCCACCCCCGCCTTCTGTGTCCAGATTCAATCTGACGTTTAGAGGCCAAGCTACGGAGGGATCGACAGATTAGCGAGTCTCCCTCCCTCCCTCCTCCTCTTCCTCTGCCTCTTTCCATCCCTTTCTCTCTCACTCGCTTTCTGCGCTGTTAGTGGATGTCAGGCGGTGGATCGGCTCCTTGTTTCGGTCGGACCCGGAGTTTTGTCTTCATCTTTTTGATAGGTGCGCTCTTCTCTTGTGCGCTCCTGGACGCGGAGGAATCGGGGAGCTCACGACCATGGGGTCACCATCACCTTCACCTTCAGCTCCACACTTTACTTTCTTCTCCGTGGCGCTGGATCAGGAGGAGAGCGCACTAAAATAATTATAATTAAAAAACAAACAAACAAACCAAAAATCATCTTGTGGGCTTTGTCGTCGAATTACATTGCGGGGGAACTTTTCTCTTAACATTACGCCTATATTAATCTAACCGCGTGTGGAATGGAGATCCCAACTTTCCTGCTTTCGAGTCTCGCTCTGCTCTTCGTCGGAGGAGATATTTTCACCAGGTGAGATCAGCCGTTCTTTGTTTTTCTTTTACTTCTTGCAGGTGTCTTATATGTTTTTCACTGCGGAGCGCTCCGAATATTCCGGACGAAGTTAGCCATAAATTTGAAGTCAAATCATAAACGGTGTTAATGATAACAGGAAAGCTGGAATTTAGATCGATAAAACAAGGTAAGACACTGTAACATCAATCTACTTATAAACAATAAACTGCGCTTCTTATGGATTCAAAGTCTCGCGTCAGTTGAAGACCTGCTTGTTGTGCAACCTCCTCCCACGACTCAGCGTTACCAAAACTCACGTTCACTCGTGGATAAACGGACTTCTACAGGCTTACGTAAAACTACTTCTAGACACCCACAATATGAAGTCTGCTTTCTTCCCTGCTTGCATGAACCCGATGACACAATTTGCATAATGCATATGCATAGTAAGAGGTGAATGTTTTCTACCTCCCCTCAGAGATGAATACCAGCTGAGTGGAAGCGTTTGCGTGCGCGCGTGTGTGTCAGATAATGTCACGAACCTCCAGGGGGTGACATTATCTGCCACGTAAGGGGTCAAATACATCAGATGATCCCATGGTGCAGGCCTCATACTGTAGTAAACACAGTAAATTTAAATAGAATATCACTGAGGTGCTTAATTTGGGAGGTTGAATTAAGGAAATAAAGGAAGATGCTGCTGGGAGCTTCAGTCGTGAATGCATCTCTGAAGCCGGATTATTCCAAGTTGTGTATAATAAGGTTAAAAAAAGCGTTAAGAGTGATCCAGTCCTATTCAGCAGGGGCTCAGATTTCAGTCATTTGAAAAGATTTATCAGGGCTATCGCTGACTCTGAGGATAAATTACCTTCTCACCCAGGAGCAGGTCAGGTCTGTCTAAACTATTTTTCAGTGCTTTGTTTTCGACAGAGGCCTACATTCATAAGCATTCAGTTCGCGGGATAATCAGCATCTACTACAGAGCTTCAGTTTCAGTACTTGCTGCTAAGTGCTTTCACACTGAAAAGGGCAAAGGGTGAAGCTCCCTAAGCTTTGAGGGAAATTGGGGAAAATCACCTCTATTGTCCCTCTTGGCTGTTCACCAGTAGAGGGAGTAATAGCTATTGTAATTGGATTTTTCTGCCTCCAGTCACTGCTGTTATTATTATTTTGTTCTCAGTACAATGCAGAGTGTAGGCTTTTTCTTGCACCTCATTATGTGTCATCCCTCTCTCTCTCTCTCTCTCTCTCACACACACACACACACACACACACACTGATGCACACCACACATTTTGCAGAGGAAACCTGCACGCCGATTTCTTTCCTCGCTCCTGCTCTGCACAGAATCACCCTGATTCTCTTTTTTTAGCTCCTCGTTTATCCATTTCACAAAAGTTGCTTAGCTAAGTTGCGCCTCGCCACCTTTGGTGTTGTATGAATTTCACAGTTTTTTCTTTACAGCTGAAGTATCACTTACCCTTCACTTTACAGAGTACAATCTGCATCCAAATGGACTGTATAATGTCTGGAAGAGAGGAGGAGTGTGCTAGAAAACAATACTATTGCGTAGTAGAGAAAAAAATCATGCTTTGGTCATGGCTGGCCCGAGATTAAAAATGATCTTGAAGTGGCAAAAGTTAAATTGAGTGCCAGATATGTGTTAATCCATCCCCGGAATTCTTGCCCAAGGAATGCTTTTAAAAATCTATCATGCTTAATCTTTTCAGGGATTATGTTTGTCATTTTAGAAAAACAAAACTGTAATGTACAACTTGTTTTTAAAGCTTTAGTTCTTCTGGTGTTTGCCAAAAGGTGCTTGGTAGTGTCTAAATCTCTCACACATTTCTCAAACACATCTTTCACGAAGAATATCAACTCACTTTAAGCCAGAAAGAACATTGCTGTCACAATGTAGAAGCTGCACTTTACTAAAGTGACTTTTTCAGGTCGTTTATTTCTGCAGGTGTAAGTATCACTGATATTAAAATTTCATTTTCAAGAGAGATTTGTCAAACAGGGCAGCAGAAATAGGAAGAAATATAACACTGCAGGTCCATAACATACTTTAAGGCTCCAAAAAGCGCTGGAGTAACACACAGTCACAAAGATATTTGCAAAACAGCTCATTTCTTTCTTTCCGTCTTTCTTTTATATTTAACTCATTTCGTCAGTCATGTTATCTGCAGATATTTACCAATACAAGCAAAGATATTACACATAAAAACCACACCGAAGCATCAGCAGTCACTTTTTGGCACGACACCTGGAATACAGAGTGAGTTAAGAAAGCGACTAATGCTAATCCCCACCTCATTCACCTCTGCCTCAGTGCTAAATTATTGACTGTATGATTTTCTGGAAGTGTTGCATGATAGTTTAAAATTTCATGGCTACAAATTGCAGATTTTTTTTTTATATTAGGCTTGTTAGTAAAATGCAGTGAACCTGTCATAATGGGCGATGCATTTCTTTCTTCCAGTGTGGGAGACTTTAAGGGAACTGTGCAGAACTGACATTCATACAAGGTGGCAGGGAGTCAATTTACCTCACTGCACTGGTTGAGTCGATTCAAACACAGGCTAAGTCTCTATGAAAAAGGATTAATGTGTTTTAGTCTTTTTTGCTTTTTTGCTGCAGTCTCAGTTTTTTATCACAAAGGTCAAAGATTTCATTTAAAAAGAAATGAAAACTTGAAAGGTCAGCTTGTTCTTATTCTTTTAATATTTAGAACTGATACTGACAAAAATTTTTTTATCCATATGCATGTTTAACCTGACTTCCAGTGGTTTACCAGTTGTAAGGATTTATTGTGTCCCAGCAGCTATATAAAGTGTTGAGTCTGCAGTGTTATTATAATTAGACTTCATTCAGCTCTGATTGCAGGAGATAAGTCAACAGCGAGGCTGCTATCTGGTCCCAAAGACGGGAACATAAATCCAAACTCTAACCGGCGCGGACTCCCGTGACACGCAGGTGCAACTAAAGATAGCTGAACATACTGACACAGGTGCCTGCACGGCCAGATTACACATAATACTTTCATGCATGTCGGTGTGTGGTTATCACCAGCTGACTGGAGGTTGAAAGGAGATTCACTGATGTCGGGCTACAACAGCGATATCTCAAAGACTAAGAAACATGACAATAAGAGTGTGGGGGAGAAAAAATACTGATTAAGTCCAGCAAAGCTAATCTTTTGAAAGAAATGAGGATCAAAAGAGATTTAAGCAGACCTGTTATGCGTTACATTTTCTCCTCTCTTATTTATACCTGTAACTGTGGCGGATTGTCATATTAAATAATGAAGTGATGCACACATAATCCCTGTGAACAAAAAGTTCAGGCTTGGCATTTCTTAGTTTCAGATTTTCTACTTTTCAGAGTTTAATGTCATCATAGAGGGATATCCTTAATACGACGTGGCTGCCTGTGAGCACAGAAGCCCCGCCGACATGCTGTTCAAGCCTACTGTTTGAGAAGGACAGCCGATTGTAAAAAAAAAAAGTTGGCTTAAAGAGAGTAGGAGGTGAGCTAAATTGTAAGGATTAGATTGAGTTGTAAATACAAAGATGTTTTAGTAAACTCCAAATTATGAGCAAATGGTAAATGGATTGGTTTTCATGCAGTGCTTTTCTACCTGAATGCTTTTCTAACATTCACACTCTGAACGCATCAGAGAGAAACCTCGGGTTTGGTTTCTTGCCCAAGGATACTTTGGCATCCAGACTGGAGCAGCCAGGGATCAAAGCAACAACTTTCCAATTATCAGATGACCTGCTCTACCTCCTGAGCTGCAATCCATTAAGTATATAAGGCTTCCTTTAAATTGTTGTAAAAGAAATGCATTAAAAACTGAACACAAATAGAACAAGAGACTCACCTGCAGGCTGACTAACCCCCCTGAGGAAAACTCGGGATTACTGACAGAGTAAAGCTGAGTCTAAAGCATAACTGACTGAAAAGCATTCAGGGCCACTCTTTAAGAGCCCAGTTGTAACAAACATGGACTAAAATGCACAGATTATGGGGAGTTTGGGGTCATCCTAGCATTCCCAGGGTCTTGCTGCAGGTTGACTTGGCCCCACACTGCAGCTAATCTTATTGTACAGTATTTTAACCACTAGTTCAACAGTTTAGCTTAGAGCATAAATGGGATGAGATTTTTAGTGGCCAGATTTACCTTTTCAGGAGGACAGGCACAGGAGGTCCCCCCCCACCTTTGTTTTCATGTGGACGTGTAGTTTCGGAGCAGGTGGCCGCCCCTGCTTCATGCAGGAGGATTTAATCGCCACATTTTATGATCTTTTCTGGCTTGTCACACTTGTCCTTAAACCTGCACTCAGGTGAAGCCCTTGTCCTGACTAATCCGCATGAGAGGCTGACTCAGCGGATAAATCCCTCCCCCCCACCATCCGGAGAGTACATTTTCCAGTAGCGCTGTGTTTTGATCATGTTCCCCCGGCTGCATGAGCTGGCTGCGAAGCCTGACTGTGCGCTGGCTGCAGGGCAATGCAGGCACACCTCAGCGCCTCAGCTCGAAGCCGCCTACTCAATTTATGTTGACATATCACACGTAAATGGGAAAAGGAAACAGTTTAGGGCAGTTTTGCTGATTTCATTAATTTCTAGATGACTACACATGGATTTATTCTGCAGTTTGCATAGTGAAAATATGTCCCTTGGATGAGTATGTTAAACAAAAGGAAACTAACCTAACGACAAATACCAGCAGTATCTAATCCCTATGAGAGTAGACAAGGCTGTGATAGAGCAGTTCTGTGTTGGGTATTTCGCACTCATAATTTAATGTGAGTGCTTTGATGCATTACAGAAATTCATGTGCATTCCTTCTATGATCACGATATTCAAAGTAAACGTCAAAATGATTTGTTTCATTTCATCCAGCGGAGGTGTGATGTGTCGGCAACGTGATGTGTGACGAAAGCTAGTCAGTGACAAACTATCCAAGTTTGGAGATGTTCTGGGTCTTCGGGCTCTTTAAAATAGCGCAGGATATTCACTGACCTGAGCGCGAGCCCTGCAGCATTTTCTGTTCAGATAAGGACCTCTCTAACAACAGCGCTGTACAGCATGATCATCCCACAGACTCCATCACACTGTTTTTTTTTTATTTTTTTCAGAGACAGAGACAGAAGCCCTGTGTTTAGAGACACCATCATGTAACTAGAGTATCAGGGTTCATACGTACGAAGTGTCCTTGAGCAAGACATGGGATCCCTCCCAGCTGTTTTGCAGCTGACCTTTGAGGTTCCTGCAGAGGGAGGAGAGCGAGACATGTCTCGGTATCAATGAGAAGAAATGGAAAGGGTGCAAGGCTCAGAGATTTAGTTGTACATGAAGTGGGGTGTATTGTATTGAATGAAAGCACTCAGTCAGAGTGGTGGTCATCCACCCACTGTAAAAAGCCACAAAGCTCAGCATGCAGTGTGCATAGAAACATAACTCCTTCTCAGTATAGAGAAGATCAAAGCTTTAAACTGATCAAATCCACTCTGACCTTTTCTGGGAGAACTATGTTGCACAAAATACCTCCCAGAAACAGTAACAACTTTTTTGGGGGGGGGGCGATCGTGGCTCAAAGTTGGCAGTTCGCCTTGTCATCAGAAGGTTGCCGGTTCGAGCCCCGGCTCCGACAGTCTCGGTCATTGTGTCCTTCGGCAAGACACTTCACCTGTTGCCTACTGGTGGTGGGACCGGTGGCGCCAGTGTCCAGCAGCCTCGCCTCTGTTTTTTTTTGATAAGCTTCAGCTCTAGATCATCCTACAGGAAAGAGATAAAGTAAAAGATATGGCAGTGATTTGTCCACGCTTTACTTAATCATTGGGAGTTAAAGCAGGCTGGAACAATCCAGGAGCTACAGACGACGTGTGGTTGATTTATGTTTTTGTCAAGTATACTAATTTTATTTTGTGTAATTCAAAGGTTGCATGGACATAACAGGCACTTTAGCACAGGCTAACCTTGTCTCTTTGCAGTACTGTGGAAAGGTTTATGTTGAACTTTGCCAGAGCAGGCTATGGTGTTTGTGTTCAGTTACATCAAAGGTAGAAGATATTATATTAAAGATTCATATTTAAGGTGACAACGTTGATTAGACTCACTCATAATATAGCCATATAGCTCATGAAACATCTGTTTACATCCTGTAAGCTCCAGTTGGCTAAATCCACAAAAAGAAGTGGTACTGGCACAGGTCAGCCAATCACAGCCTCACACAAAGGAAAAATTTGTAATTTGTAACTATGTAATTCTTTTCTCTGTGGTGCACAATTACACCCTATCTTAGGCTTTCTGCCACCTGCCAAACCCTAATTTAACCTGATAATCACAACTATCCGGCCCCCACTGAGCCCAACTCTGTCTAATCAGGAGCAGAGTTGCTTTTTACCATCATAATGAAGAAATAGTTTTAATGATAGTATTATATTTAAGCTTTTGAAATGCTCTCAGTGATAAGCAAATGCTCTCTGAAAATGTTATCAGTTTTTTCTCCTACAAGATTCACTCATAATGCCTAAACCATGATTCATGGTTATATCACTCAGCAAAGGTTCAACTCTTAAAATGTCACTCAGTAAGCAAACTCCAATAATTTATTAACCAAAGCATAGACGTACGCGTCCAGCCTTTTGGCCACTCGGAGCACCGTGGAATAATTCATTTATATGTTTGTGCATGTGCACAACGCCAACTACTACTGCAGCTATTTAACAAAGCCCCACTCACTATCACAAATAATTACTAGTATAGAAATATATATTCTTAGACATTAGAAACATTATTGTCTAGAAACACGAATGTTAGGAGAAACATGAATCCAGATCATTTTTAAATTTCAGACTTTTTCTTTTGAATAAATTATACATTATCTATTGATAATAAAAAGATGGGTGTTTAGAAGGAAACAGAGCACTCTGGAATACAATTAAGACTGACAAACATTATTTGAGTGCAAATCTGGTCAATAAAACATCTGTTTGCTGCTTGGCGGCGCAGCACAGACCCTTAATTGTGACCGCTAATGCAGTGCAAACACACATAGAAACCCACACCTATAAATGTGAAGCAGCTGTTCAGTGATTTAACTATCTGTTTATTCATGTTTTATTTAAGACTTATCCCCGTGTTATTCATTTCACTACAGAACCAATAGAAACAGTTAGATGAGGGCACTGATCTGGTAATTCAGGTATCGATCTGAGCGAGTATATGACAGTGATTAGGGTTGTTAGTGTGTGCTGTGCTTTACATTCACAAAAAGACGCCATAAATTTGAGTGAAGCTGCTTCTCTTTGCTTTTCCTTTCCCCGACTGTTTAATGTTAGCTCACAAACAGACGGCAGAGCCGGGCCCTGAGAGAGGCGTTTAATGAAAGGGAAATATAGAAGGATTAGGAGCGCCTGCAAATGCACACCCTCTCAACTGCTTGTCATGGATGGAGGGGTGGGAAAATGAAGAAGCGCAAATGTTTGGCAAATCCGAGAAAGCAATCAAATGTTCAGACCGGTGCGTCTAACAACAGAATACATTTTTATTTTTCTTTGGAGAAGAAGTGAATTTGTTTTTTCCCCCTCCCCTCTTAAACAAACTGAGATTTGTAGAGAAGAAGAACATTTGGTGTTAAGAGACCAGCTTGCAATAAAAGCAATAATCTGTGGTAAATTTAAAAAATTATATATGTATATATGAAAGTCAGTAAAGCCAGATTAATTGAGTCGATAAAAGCTTTTAGCCGGGATTTTGGACCCTTGGATTAACATTTCTCTGCATGTGTTTTAGAGTAAATCGAAGGCGAGCTGCACACGATCAGCCCCCATCATGGAAGACAACATACAACTCCATCATACTAAATATTCACAGCTGTGTGAAGCACAAGAGAACAACGGCACCAGAGCCTTAGCACTATAAATCCTAAAACAGTTAACAACTGTAAAATGAGTGTTAAATTGCAATAAATAGTTATGTTATAGGATTTGTGTGATATACATTTGCACCCTCTTTGTGCTTCTCTCCAGACATAGGTCCGTTTGACCTTGGTGTGTTAACAAATGACTTGGAAGAAATGCTCTTTATTTCCAGATTTAGAAACTTCCAATTAGCGCAGAAATCCAGGAGTCACTTAGTGATTAATTAATTCACTCAGTGCTCCCATTTTTTCAGCCATGACAGTGATTGCCAGACTAAAAATACATCTGCCTCTGCAAAATAGATCCACCGAGAAAATGTTAATGACATGGAAGAAATATTGCACTTTTATTTATTTATTTAATTTCATATTCAGTTAACCAACAGTCACATTTTGGTGAATAGTTTCCGTATGGCAGCGTGGGATGATGCCGTGCTCTCTGGCACGTCGACTTTCTTCAAATGTCAGCCTGATTTCAAAGGTCAGCTCGCGGCTTTTCATTGTCGAACGATCTGAATACCTTCCACGAACCCCCCCGCCCCCATGTGGTCCATGTCCCTGTCGATACCACCACCGCCGCCCTTTTGAATGTCTTTGAATGTCAGAAAAATCTTATTTGTTTGTAGCAAAAACAGTCACGCCTTCAATTTTGCGCGACAGCTTTGCTTCTAACATTTGATTCGTCTCCATGTGTCTTTTTCATGGTGATGTCTAACAAGCCATCCCTCTTTTCGACATGAACTTCTCATTTTTAAACTCCCCTTGAAATATATGTGTTATGTGTCTGTGTGTGAGCTCAGTGTTTTAGAATACAAAACTGCCACCTGGTGGTATCTCAGCTGTGCTACGCTTGTGAAATCCTTCACAGAGGCTCCTGCTGCTGTTCTCAGTGTTACCTTTCTGCTCTCGGGCAGCATTTCATGATTTCTGGAGCCTTAAAACAG
This sequence comes from Hemichromis elongatus, assembly GCA_015108515.1. Classification (NCBI taxonomy): domain Eukaryota; kingdom Metazoa; phylum Chordata; class Actinopteri; order Cichliformes; family Cichlidae; genus Hemichromis; species Hemichromis elongatus. The sequence continues at coordinate 5,460 of VUQR01024886.1, read as the reverse complement.
ATATTAGCTTTAAATGAAGCTCCTGGCACATACACACAGGTGACAGTGCACGGGGGCAGTTTGAACTGAGGAGAATACAAAACAATACATGCGCAAAGGTATGCTGTTCAGAATAAAAGTCTGCGGTGTAATGAGGACCTATTTTCAGTGAAATACAGCGATTTGGAGGTCTGTGGAGTGAGGCTCAGCATGTTGTTTATTATGCGCTGTGTGGAAGCTGAAGCTACGCAGTTAGATTTGGATCTGCTGTCAGACTCCTTGTGGACAAAGGCACGCTGTGGAAACACGACTGAAGAAAAATATGTCAGCCAGGCTTTAATCAGCGTGGCTTTTGAATGCTGAAACAAGCACACACTCTTTTTCTTAACTTTTTGAAAGGACGCCCCTGAGAGATGTAATTTTGCGCTGACATTCAGCATCTTTGACATTCAGGATTTAATCATTTTCATGCAAAGCGGAAACAAAAAAACCCCCCCAAAACAAACAAAGGACGAGTTGCTTTGGGTAAAACTAAATGACCAAATAACCGCACGCACACGTTTGTTCTTAATGTTTGAATCTTAAGAAAATGTGATTTCCTAAATCAGCGATGAATAATTCAAAGATGCGAGAGAGTTTTAGAAAACATGTTTTTAATAAATGTCATGTTGCTGCGCTCCGTCTTTTTCAGAAGCACATGCTGACATGTTACAGGACTAAAATTGATAATTAAAGTGAAGGTTCCTTCATTTTCATAAACAAATACTGTACTCAAAGCAGCATTAGTGTTTTTTAAAAGCCCTAAATTAAAAGTATAAGATGTAGCCGGTAGAGATGAGTTGGCTTTCAGCTCTCTTAGCCTTTTCGTTCTCTCTTTTTCCTCTTTGTTTTCCTTTATAGAATGCAAATGTATTGTTTACTTTACTCTGTGTAATCCACCCACCCACCAAAATGGCATACAGCGGTAGATTAGGAGCTGGTGGGCATGGTGTAGCATTTTTCTTTTTAGCTGGCGGTAGCTGCTAGAGCTTTGACTATTACCCTGTTACCCTATGTCATGTAAATGTGTAAACATTTGTAAACGATTAACAATTTGAGCTACATTGTGTGATTAATGTTTCCCATCACGTTGCTCTGTTTTTTGGGGGCTTTTCCTCCACTTTTACACAGTCGAACAGTAAAGCCTGACTGACGTGTCGGCACTATCAGCCAAAATTTGGTATTTGCCAGTTAATGACGGCTGTTGAATTAAAATGAGAAAGGTAAACAAGAGTTCGGAGAGACACCCTTTAACCGTTTTATGGGTGTTGCACAGTTTGTCCAGCAAAGGACGCCCTGGAGCTTCTCTTTTGGCAACACGGTGTTTGAAACGCCACAAACAACCACAACCAGCTCAGAGCAGAATCTGGCAGAAGGTAAACAAGTAAACAAATGACTACAAGAGTAATTTTTAAGGGATATATTGGGCTATATGTTGGGATATTGGCTTATAAATCACCACATATCGGTGTTGGTACTACAAACTGTATATATTTGTCGGCCTCGATTAATGGACAGCCAAAAGCTGTCCATTAATCGAATTCCTTCCATTAATTCGATTAATGGAATTCCTTCCATTAATTATGGCTGGATGCACAACCTGGTTGCTTCTGCTGTGATGGACCTAGTGACATTTACAACCACAGAACTAGACTGAACTGCTGATTATGATTGGACATGCATCCTGTGCTCTGTATGAGTCGCTCAGCATAATTGTTTATGAGAATGACATTTGATATTTGTTTTGCCATAACAGTGGGGCTTACATCATTTATACTATTCTCAATTCAGAAGAGAGGGCTCCTCCTCAAGGAGCCTTTGTATGAGTGGTAGGTGTAACTCTCTCACATATTACAGCACACACAGAGATGCAGAGAGAAACACAAAGATCATAGTGGTAGTAGATAGCAGATACAATTAGACATTTATAATACTGTGCACAATTCTGAAATCATCCCTCATTTCTTTATAATTTGCTGCCAAAGGCTTCTTCATCTTCAGACTGAAGGTCTTTTAATTATTTTTTGGACTTTTTTCTGCTTTCTGACTCATTTTCAGTCCAGTTCTCGACTTGACCATTTTCAGAGGAATTTCCTTATTGTTTCTTAAGCCACTTAAAACTCACCTATGATTCATTCGATCATAATATTTAGCAAAAATGTGTTCTTAAAATGTATAGGGAACTAGACAAGAGAAGAATAAAAGGAGAAGTTGCAGGCCTAAAATCTATATATAGTCGATGAACTTTATATGAAATCAGTTTTCTTAAAAAACAGGAAAGAATCCAGTAAAAACCCGAAACAGACCTGAGAGGTGCAGCTGACTCTTGATCTACTGTTTTCTGAAACCTCACCAAAAAATGGTCTCAGTGGAAGGGTGGCTGTATACAAGCCATTTTAAAGGAAGGAATACAAACCTGGACTAAAAAATCAGCGGCTGATGAATCCAAACATGAAAGTTTTGGTTCAAATTATTGTCAGTATGTACAGAGGAGGTCAAGAGAGAGGGACAACAGTGACTGACTACAGGCATCTGCAAAACACGGTCGAAACTGTGTTATTGTCGGAAGCTCCATCTCAACCAGTGGTGTTGGGGATCCACCACCACAACCATCTGGAAAGGATCTGATTGACAAAGACTTACTGCTAATGCAGTAAAAGCGTCCATAGTAGTAGCAGCTAAAATATAAAGAAGAGCTCAGAATGTGCTGAAGAATAAAGGTGGACATACCAAATATTAACTTTCAAGCTCATTAGAATTGCACAATTTCTGTTTTTACCTTATATATTAAATTTCCATGTACATTTTAAGTGACTTATTTTCCATTTTTCTAACAAATTTGAAAGAGATTAAATGGAGAATTGACAGTAGTCTCCATTTAATTGACACTTGGAAGGTATTCACTTGACAGTATAGTCAAGTGTGGGTACATGACACTAGACATGATGACCCTTAATGTTCTCTGTTACTAACACTGATACAAGTGTGACCTGTCCAAATTTTTAATTTTAATCAAAATAAATTAACTTAAAATAATGTCACAACAATATTTGCCTCAAGGTGTTTGATATCGTAAGCTAAAATAACAAAGTCAACTCCCACAATCAGATGAACACTTAAGAGCAAGTAGTTAGTGACAGTGGGAAGGAAAAACTCCCTCTTAACAGGAAGAAACCTCTGGCAGAACGAGTGAGGATTAGCAATCTGCCACGACTAAAAGACATGCTTTGGAAGACAGTCAGAGAATAATGATGAATAATGATTATTTGCAAAGTGTTTTTTTTTAAAAGAAGGAATGTATTAAGCGTAATCTTAAAAGTAGAGATGGCGTCTCTGTCCCGAATCCAACCTGGGAGCTGGTTCTACAGAAGAGGCCCCTGAAAGCTGAAAACTCTGCCTCCCATTCTACATTTAAATATTCGAGGGACTACAAGTCAGCAGTCACAGCAGTCAGAGTGAAGCGCTCTTTTGGGATGATATGGTATTATGAGATCTTTAATTTGATTTGATTTTAATTTGATTCTGAATTTAACTACAAGACAATGAAGAGAAGCCAATTTGGAATCAATATGCTCGATATTTCTAGTCCCTTTCAGTGTCATCTGGCTTTAACTGGGTATTATCTGCATAGCAATGAAAATGTATACTCTACCTTCCAATAATACCGCCTAAGGAAATCACGTGTAATACAAATAGACTTGGTCCTAGCACAGGATCCTGTGGAACTCCATAATAAAAAATGAAGTATTAAAGTAATGAAACTTATATATGTTTTAAAAAGTGGTTATTGTGTCAAATTTTGATATTTACTTTTACGTGTGCTACTAACTCTGTCTGAAGTTCTGCCAGGTTTTTCCCGTGAATGTGTGACAGGACAACCACTGAAGGCTGCTGTGTTTGTTTTCTTTAGGGCCATGCTGAGTGACGTTGGGGACTATGTAGGTACAGACATTGAAATATCCTGGTTACCTAATCTGGATGATTTAATGAAGGGCTATGCCAGAAATTTTCGCCCTGGGATAGGAGGTGAGTATGAGATCTACTGCTTGTGGTGTTGGGTTACATTTCACCGCCTCACATTTACAGCCATCCTTAGCATCACCGAACCGAAGTCCTAAGTGGTTTGTACCATTATCGTGAGAGGTGCCTTTGGTTTGACTTTTCCTGTACAACTTCAAAACACGGCTCTGTTTACCTCATACAAATACATGACTTTTTAATCAGGTGAACAGTTTGTAAAGGACACACACAAAAATATTTATTAAAGAGAGGCTTTGCAGGAGGGATTATGAAGGGTGTTGCCCTTCAAGGACACGCCGGAGCGGAGCGGTGGCACAAACATCGTGCGCTGCTCTGGAGAATTTGCTAAGAATGGCTGCCAAATGTGAAACATCCAACGACCACAGCAATAGATTTCTCAATCTCACAGCTTAACTCAGCTGAGGAAAGGTGAAAATGTGGGGCAAAAGTCCCGCTATCGCCACACACATACCACCCCGTGCATGATGCAGACAATCATAACGCAACATTATGTGGTCACTGCATTTCTATTTATGTCACATTTTAATGTGTTGGAAATGGAAGGCTGTTGTGACCACTGAGGAATCATGTCTGTTGTTTTGGGGCAGTTCCTTTCATTCAAATCTCACCCCATACTATTAATATGGAGCAATAACAGTGCCTTAAATATATGATAATTATGAAACAAACAAGCAAAATGTTTCCACAAGATTTGTAAGAATAGTGATGCACAAATTCAAAAACATGTGACAGGTAGATTATTTACATAAAATCAGGTGATTTCTTTCTTTATATAAAATTTATGGATCTTGTATCGCCTCACTTCAACACTGAATATGAGAAAAATTGCTAAATACACAAAACCTGATTTGAAAGTTAAAAAAACATATTACGAACCAAAGTGTTTGAACGTTTCCTCTGTAAATATTTCTAAATGTCCACTGTGTTTGGACACAATTTTAACACTAAGGGAGGATATGTTGTTAAGTGCTCGAGTGGAAATGCAAAGTTTCTGAACTGATAACGCGGTAAAACATTTTTCTGGAATTTTAATCTATTTGCATAATTGGAGTGGTAGCAAACAAAATCAATGCCATGTTTCTATGGTAATGTTATACTTCTGTGCTGTACTGTGCTTCATTCTAATATGCAGCAAAATATTTTCTATTATATTTACAAACCAGAGTTGTAAAGAGTAAAATGGTGTAATAATCATTTGTGTACCTGCGCTGGAGAATAGCATCACATCACCCTCTATACTCTCCCATTTGCACTGGCATACAATAAGCATACAACTGAAAACCTCTCCCCATTCACTTGCATTTGGTGTGGAAAATATAAATTATCCAAAATGGCACGGGGAGGTGTTGAATGATGGGAAATGATTCCTTAATGTTTAATATATTTTAAATAGCCTTTCTG
>VUQR01024885.1:0-12350 GCA_015108515.1 Hemichromis elongatus | reverse complement strand
TGAAACTGGAATTTAAAGGGTTAAAATCCTGAAAATAATTTAATGTTTGATCATTTTGTTTGAAAAGAGAGAAAGATGATTAAAGCAGGAAAAAATATTGCTTTAAGAGGTTTTTATGGCAGATTTTTGTACATGAAGGTGTTGAAAGGTTGCAAAATGCATTATGGATGACATGTAAGATTAACTGACACTAGATTTCAAAAATTTGATTAAAAAGAAGACTTCCTGCAAAAATCCACGCCACAAGCTATACAAAAGCAAAATGTTCGCTAAATAAAACATAGAAGAAGTTGAAAAAAATGTACAAAAATGCCCGAGGTGGGCATAAGGGTTAAAGAACCATTAAACATCTCCTGGCCAATATCAAATAAGTAGAAAAAAGCCAAAATGTATTATCAGGAAATTGGGTTGAGTTGAGCTGCTGCTGTCCTCTCAACCCACCTTTCAGTCACCCACACTTACAAAAACTGCTCTGCCTGCTTTTGCCTCCAGATGTCGCAACCGAGGCACCGTAACCTCAATTTCAATTAGTCAGCGTCACTTAAACTCACATTTCTGTTGTTCTTCGAAAAGAATTGTTTAAAGTTTTTCTTTATATTTTTATAACCCTCTTGTCGCTCAAGAAATGTATGCAGAACAATCTGCCCTGCCTCAAAGGACCAACCATCAGATCTCTCAGGTGGCGTTCAACAGTAACACATAAAGTAAAATAGCAAGCAATGTAACATATCAGACGAAGTACATTTAAATATTAAAGTATGTATTGTATCTAAAAAAAAGAAAAAGGTAAATAATTAAATAATGTGTAACACACTAATTTATCTGAATACATGCAAAGGTAATTTATTGGAAGTTGACAATGTGATCTTTTACATCGTTCTCTACAGTAATGTAAGAAAGAACATGAGCCTTCAGCCTGACAATGATACCAAGCTAATCATGTATTGCAGACTTTTGCTCCCAATGGCCAGTTGTGATGACTCATGCCATATGTTGACATGATTGACTCCTTTGCTATGTTGCATAGAGAACGTTGCTCATCCAAATGCTTCAGCAGGAACTGATGAAGAAGAAAAATAGATTCTAATTATCATTGTAAAAAACAAACAAACGAAAAGCAATGAAATTATGTTCACTGGCTCTAAAGCAAAAGGCAGAATAGACTGTAGCACAAATATAAAATACAGAGACATAAAGATAAACACAGTGAGGTCGTATTGCAGAATAACTGCAAAATCCAAACGTAATGCGACAGATGAGAGTTACATGTTTAAATTTGTACTTTCAGTTCCTACACTAGGGTCTTGGGGAGGGGAGGGGAGGGGAGGAGTGCTTCTGTTTTTACTGCTAGTAGAAAGAAAGTAACATTTAATCTGCTGATTTTGGACTTCATTATTTCTGTGTCAGAGGGCAGGTGATGCCAGGGTGGGCGTGGTCCATTATTATGCATCTGGCTTTCCCGTGGAGTTGGCTAGTATATCACGGAGGGGGTGAAGAGTGGCAGCAGCAATAACACCGCTGCAGGTCTTCTCTGTTCTCTCCTGTGCAGCTGTTGAACCACACCCTGCAGCAGCAGGTCAGAAGGCTGGTGATGAAGGTGAGTGTGCTTTAACTTCCTTAGGAAGTAAACTCTCCATTGGGCCTACCCCACCTGATGGGGGGTGTGTGTGTGGTCCAGGAGAGGTCAGTTGAGATGTGACTACCAAGTAACTTACAGCTCTCTACTGCCCACTATTTTCCCCAGTCCTGATTATTGTCATAGTTCCCATCTTTGAGATCCCTGACCTCCTCTTCACAGGCTGTTTAACCATAGCGCACAGAGTGAATGGGACCGAGGACACAGTGGTGTGCCAGTATCTCCCATCCCGCCATTCTGGGCTCTGTGGCTCAGAAAGTCGATTATCCATGTGCACAGTGCACCGCCTGAACCGAACTGTCATTTGGTTTAAATCTTAGAAAATAAAATGGTTTTTTATCATTAACTGCATACAATATCATTGTAATTACATTTTATAAAATCTTACTTTTTAAAGAAAACATTTTATTACATGCAAAAATAGATAAATGGTCACAAGTGCAGTGATCTCAAATAAAAATCAGTCATAGATACAGCCTGAACTAATGCTTAAAATATGGAATGAGTTCTCACGTGAGCAGGAGACAACAAAATCTGACAGTCTGTGACTCCTGGATGATTTAATTTGTGTGTGTTTTTGTGTATGTTTGTGTATATTTTATAATAAGTAAATATGTTAAATAATGTTACAAGGTGTTAATAAATAAATATGATTCAGTACAGCCAGTACCCGTCTCTGGACTCCGCCCAACGTGGGACGGCTGACATCAGCCTTCAGTATGTTGTTCCAGACTAAGATGATTTTTTTTTGTTTTTACTTTTATAGCTTTACTGTAGTTTTTTTTTTCTTTTTAAAACAAATGGCGGTGGATGGAAGCAGCTACAAAGTTTACAGCTTCTCTGCATATCTCTAATTTGAAGCATTTCAGCCATTCTCCTCTGACCTCCACAGGACTGCTCTCAGTTGATCAGCACTAGATCCACTGAGATTTTGAACTTCAGAAGATTGTCTCTACCATGTCTACAATTTACATATATAATAAAGTGGCCGTGAGTATATGTTTGTGTGAATATTGCTCAAAACAAAATGTTAAGAAAAATAAATGAAAAATAGAATCGAGTTGTCATTCAAAGTCATCAATGCTCTTCTCTTTGTCTCTGGGGAACTGACAGCAACATGTGACACACAAATTAACACGGCACACTGCTGTATCCACATATAGGTATGCATTCAAGCCAATAGGAAGTGGATGTCAACTTCCCCTTGACATATTATACCAAATATGTTAACTGTTTTCGAATATGCAGCAACACAGACACACAGAACGAGAGACAATCAGCCTCTAACACTCTGGAATTTTCTTATTCAGTTGTTTCACAGAATGTCTTGTTTAAGTTGGATGCACGTCCAGAAATCTGTGTGCATGTGTGTATGTACGTGTGCGTGCGTGCGCCTGTGCAGGCAGCTGACCCTGGCATGAAGAGAGCCACTGTGTGAAACCACAGAGAGGCCATTCTTCACTGCGACACACACATTACACACTAGCAGCCATCCACTCCCTCCCCCTTCTCTAACTCCTTAATTTGTCACATTCACCGAGACACACAAGTGCACATACAGAGGGTGCAAGAGAGTCACTCGCCATCTCTCATTCTCTTACACAGAAGTCTAGCGTAGTCTTTCTGTTTCTCCCCAGCACACACGCATACACAGCGACTGTGTCCCAACAAATAATGACCCTTACTTCACCGTCCTGACTCCATCACTGCTTCAGTCAAGAGACTGGAATGTAAAGCACAATTCCTCCAATACATTTTACCCTTAAAAAAAACAATTATGTGTGTAAAGTAACTAAATGTAGTTCAGGGATACATTTGTTGTGGTCAGTCATCTTCAGCATTCATATTTAAGTATACAGAACTGTGCAAATGTCTCGAGCCACCTATAATTTCTTTATATTAGAAGGTCATTTCTGTTCTATACTGCTACTTGGATATTGATATATATTGGTAATATATATGATATTGTGAAAAGAATACCATTTATTTTTTCTTGTCTCTTCTTTTTCCCCTTTGTTATGCTACTATTATCACATTGTTACTAAGCTGTAATAGAAAATGCAACATCCATTTCTTTAGCTAAAGCTGTGAAAAGTACCAAAAGTGACACAATAGTATAAAACAGTTATAGTAGTAATGTAGCAGCAAGGTGATTCCAAAGAACTGTCAATCGCTGAAAGTTTGGCAACCTTCACAAAAGCCTCCTCAGAAATAGTCTCGATTGAAGAGCAGTTTAAAAAAGGGTTACAGGTAGAAACAAGTAAGGTATGCCAAATTACACAAGTAATGACCGAAAATATGTATCAACAGTTAACTAAGTGGTGGTTACTATTTTTGAAATATTTATTTAAAACTGTTCATACGTATGGAAGGAGATCAGGACAGTGTAGAACAGCGTCTGTAAAACACGGTGTTGGCTCTCATGGTTTGGGGTTGGATTTCAGTCAGTGGTTGTTGGGCATCGTGTCAAAACTGATGAAATTATCAGCACAAAAATGTAGTTTTGATCCACTGTGCAACTCCATCTGGAAAGTGGCTGATTAGCAACAGCTTTACAAGTTTGCATAAAGCTGTATCCACACTGGAAGCGATTCACTCCTCACCTGTGGCTTTGAAGTTGACAGCTGCTTACCTGCACATGCTGAAGGTTTACCTGCCCTGGCTGGCACCAGTTGCTATGTCCGTAATTCCTTGAAGAGACTACAAGTTTCTATGGTCTCTGGTCCCAATTTCACTGCCAGTGGGGAAATAGCTTAAGAGAGTAATTATAGTTACTTATTAAAGTTACTTACATCCTGTTTGTCCACACATTTTTGCATGTGTTTCAATAAAGAACTGCACTTATGGCTCATTTTCCAATCAAAAATATAAAGAAAATGAAGGTTGGATCAAAAGGTTTGCACGATACTGTATAATATTTTTATTGTGTAACAAAAGCAGAAGAAATGTTTCACAATTTATTTTAAGGCTAGGCACCCATCACCCAACTTTACACTACATATTAATTTAGGCTTTATTATAACAGGTGAAGTTTTTATTCATGGCACAAATAAATAAGCTAGAAATGACACTGTGTGGTAAATCAGCCATTCAGGTGTATAAGGATCACCACCCTCATTAATGGAAAGCCTGCTGCAGATACTTTAAAGACACTTTTCTTACCAGTAACCAACACACAAGTGCAGTTAGCAGCATTAAGAGTGAAATTACTTGGTATCAATTAGAATTATTACTTACACCTGTGCTACTCTCATAATTGCATCTTAAAGTATGTGCTATATAAATGGTCTGTTGCTACTAGCAACAGAACTACTGCTGGGTGAATCAGACTCTCCAGGTTCGAGGGTGAGTTAACCTACTAATGCATAACATTCTATATAAAGTAAAACTAATAATAATATGCAGAAAATTGTAATAATTATAATAGGAGGACTACACTTTGAGTAAAGAGTAGAGTAGTACAGAGTAGGTATTTGTTTATTTATTTTAAAAGCCTGGGGATAAGCAAAAGTTCCTTCTCACACTTTAATAAATGTAGTATATTTTTAATAAGAATTATTCATAACATATCTATAATATGTTTTATCTGTCTTAAACAATATAAGAATAAAGACTTTACAAAATGAAAAATCGCAATCTGCCCGGAAAGACAATTATTGTGAAAGGTGTGCCCGGAAGCTGCATGTTTTCGGTGACTAGCTTGTTGCAGCTAAACTTTAGAATGGACCCGACAAGAGAAAAGCCCGTTAGTGCGTAACGTTGGGAGAGGAACTCTGACCGTCCATGTCTTGTTTACACATATCAACACACTGACAAAGTTTCTGACAGCAATGTCGAGAGAAAATACCACCCGAAGTTTGGATAGCATAGACCTCGCTGCTTTGAGAGTAAGTAAAGAAACCTTCCTTCTGTTTTCTATATATACATAAAAAGAATAATGTTTAAGTAAACAGTGCGGGATGTGGTGGGTGTTGCTGAAAACTTAACGGTACTTTCAAGCAGCAGCTGAGCAATAAAACAATGATTGTTTATTTGTTTTTTTTGTGCCTCGTCTAACGGTCGGTACTCGTTACTATTCTTCACTGTTACACAAACTCAGTGTGCTTTATCTTGGCGTGTAAATATAGCCTGTCGTGTGCCACGGTGCCTTCTGTCTGCTCTGTGTCCTGTTTGCTGTTAACTTTACAAGCTGCACTGTTTACACAAGGTTTCCCCCGGTGCTGTCTTGGCGAAAAGTTAGTGTGCAACACTGCGAAATAAACAGAGTTTGTTTAATGTTTAGGATGCAGCCCAAGTAGCATACGGTTTGTTTTCTCCCATCTCTGATGTTTAGTTGCTACTTTACAGTGGCCTCATGCTACTTAGTTGTTTGCCTGTGTGACTACAGACATCTTCTATCTCATTAGGTGTGATGATATTTCTGTAGCCTCTCAGGCCTCGACTTTAACATAAGCCAGTGTCACTGTTCTGTTTTTGTTCTGTATTTATTCTCATTTTTGCGTAGGGAAACAAAGAAATGTAACTTGACTGTTTTGCAGCCTTCATCAAACTGTAAAATCAATACACCATCCTCCAGTAGCAGCTAAAACAAATTTCTTCTGATACATATTGGTGCAGTCTCATCTTCAGCTCACACACTCATCTACATTTGCAGTCCCACTTCTTCAGTCCCCATCCAAGCATAACTCTGAGTTGTACCCTGATTTCCGAGCATATGAAACTGTTTGTCATAGTTTTGCTTGGCACACGCCTGTTGCATTTTGACTTTGCTGAAATGTCGCATTTCCTATGCACTATGCTGCTTCACTTGAGAAGAAAGGTGCTTGGATTTTTCAGCATGTTGTGATTATTGTTAATAATAATTTATTTATTTGTATTTTTTTTAGGATCCAGCGGGGATCTTTGAGCTAGTTGAGGTTGTTGGCAATGGAACCTACGGTCAGGTGTACAAGGTGAGTACTGCTGTGATGCGTTGCTGCATATGCTGCACATTGAAACATCAACAGGCACATGAAAGTGTCATATTTAGTGCTTTAAATCTACACATCGTTTAAATGGCAGCAATAGTAGCTTCCTGTTTTTGTCTTTTGCTTACAAGCTAATGCCAAGCTAAACATCTAGCAGTTGTAGGCATATGCAATTAAGTCATTCTGATTCTGATACTCATGGTGTTACGGGTGCAAAACGTCATTTCTGGTAAAAGTTGCAATAGCTACTTCCAGTTAATTAGGAGGAAAAAAAAGATACTTTTGTTTACTGAAATATCCTGTAGCTCTCACACTAACACACACACACACACACACACAACTAGAGCATCTTTTAAAGGCCCTGGGTGGGGCTCACTTCCTTATCGCAGTATCTGTTTATATATGTGTGAGTGAGTGGTTTGTGGTTGTAGAAGGTGTTCAGTCTTATTTAGGCTTCTGCAGCTGGTTGTGCCCTATTTTCACACAAGTTTGCTAAACCGCTTTAGCTGATGCTTTACCAGCTGCACTGTGTGCTACACCTTTGCGGGTTAGTTTCATCTTTGAGCAACTGAGACCTTCCTGAGTGAAAGATTATTGTGGTTGAGGCCGTTTAGGAGTGGTCAAGTCACGACTACCTATCTACCTACTCTATAACAAACAAAGATGTTTGGACAGGTTTTGATTAGACATAAGCAGTATTTCCACGGCTTAGAGATAACTTGTGTGGAAGCAGCGGGGGTAGAGTTTCTTCTTTTTTTTGTTGTCACCAGTCTAGGAGAATAACACCAGCGCACAATCGGCTCACTGCAACTTCAGTCCCATGTCTTGTTTCCTCACCAGCTAGCTTAGTCACAGGTTGATGTGGAAGCTGTTCTCAGCATCATTCTGATGCTTCTCCACAGTGGCAAGACAAACTCCAGCTCCACTTACTTGCTCTAAAATAATGACTACAGTTGCCAGTTTTGAAGATCCACTGTGGTGGTTTAAATAGGTCAGAGGTTAAAAGTTTAGGGCTGAAGGATGCATGAGTTCTCAGAGTTGTCCATGTCTGTGTGGGATAATATGACACAGAAAGTAGGGTGTGTGTGCCATTTGATTTCCTGAAAGAGGATATGTTGCAAGTAATGCACAGGACAGTCAGGCCTGTGTTGGCCTTACAGGGTGCTTTCAAAATGGGGAGGAAAATCACAAATTTCATGCTTGGTAAAGCAATTTCTTTTTCTGTGCTAAAGCATTAATAACTGTGAGTCACATTTGTTAGAGCGTTAACAAGGAAAGAATACCAAATATGGATACACAGTGAGCTGAATCCCATCAGTGATTCTAATGATTGAAGGCGGTACAATGTCTCATACCTTTTTCGTTCGGTGTACTATATTCTCTCATGATGCTTGACCCAGCTTGAAGAATTACTCGTTTAGTGCAGTTTTAAAAAGTTAATTGGCTGCCCCTCTACGTGTTTTTAACTTTCTTAAAAAATGATATTCTGGGTATTTCCCTGCCTCTATTAATACATAACATAACATGGAGCCACAGTCTGCCAGTACTCTGCTGTGGTTTATAAGCCTTGCTATGGGTAAAGTAGTAATGATGGCGTGTAGTTCTAACAGGCAATCAATCAGACCTTAATGAGGCTGAGCAAATCTGGTTTCCCACGTACACTGTCTTATAATGCGAGTCTGTGTCAACCTGGGAAACCAGGAATGCAGCATGGCCTGGAGAACAATAACTGGCACAGCGCACACACTCTCCTCACCCCTTACAAAAACACTTGTGGATTGACGTGAGTGCTGACATTGCATCTGGGCTTTTCCTTTGTTTATGTCTTCGTGCCCCTTCATTGAATGGCAGGTGTGTAGTATTGTTGGATGAATAAGGACTTCTTTGATTACCTAAAGGTGAGCACCACAGATAAAAATGCCACTATTACAATTTTATTTCAGGTCATCTAAAGTAGTGTTAGAGATAAAACTCAAACAATCACATGATGCCATGTGAGCTGCACATGGCAAGGGTGGGAAGGAAGAAATCCCCCTTTAATAGGAAGAGACCTCGAGGATGAGTAGCTATTTGTATTATCACAATACAGCGATTCTTACTTTTTAAGGTGCATTTCTAATTTCACACATGAACACCGAACAGTGGCGGGAGAACCGTGTGCAAGCATTGCCTGAAGCTTCCCTTATTTACACGTAGCACACAGCCGGAGATGGTGCCTTCTTGCAACTGCAGATACTCCATTTGCTTTAGTTGAAGAGGTGCTACCTGAGTATGCAGGAGGCATATAGCATCTCCTCCTCAATCTTTATGTAGATTCAAGTCAAGCACTCTAATACTTACACTCACTGTTTTGCGTGCATTCAGCTGATCTGAGAGACCACGTTCCTGTCTACCTGAAAGGAAACGTAGACAGGAATGGAATCTGTGTTGGAACAAATGTGACTAGTGAAGCAGCTGATCTCAATAGAAGGAAAACTAAATGAAGGAAGTTAGCTGTGATAGGATGTCAAAAATCCTAGAATAAGTATTGCCAAATGGGAGAGGCAGAAGAGGAAGGTGGAACGGGAGCCACCACGATGGTGTTCTTTATGTGCAGTTTGCTGTTGCTGTCAGTCACAGTGATCCTCTGCTTGATGAAATTGTTTGTATTCCAACTTAGGTTATGTTCCCAATCAGTTCTGCTTGAAACTGAGGCCCTAGAGTTGATGCACATCAGGAATTGATTCCAGTGATTACTAAATTTTCCCGTGACTCATGTACAGATTTGATCTTTGATCCAGCAATTGTCAGTTAGGTATCTGATATCGTGTCAATCAAACCACAGTGTCCACTGGAACAGACACTGGAGCAAAGTGTGCCTAAATTATCCTCATTTTCCTTTTAATTGAGTGGAAGAGCCTCCTGTCAGCAGATGGGATTTTCTGACATGCAAAGACAGACACGATTAGAAGGCATAGAGAGCAGAGAGGCCTGGAGACAATCAGGCCTTGTTCCCCAGGAACAGAGGCCAGGAGCTACTCAGGGACTCAAAGAGACTTTAGTGCTTTTGTGTTCAACATCATCTAAGGAAATGTGATAATTAGAGAACTTGGTGATAACAGATTTAATAAACCAACACACTGGACTTTTTATATTGTTATAAAAAGTCCAGTGTGTTCACTCATAAGTGTAGATTTCAAGACATTTGAAAATTAAAGGATGTTACCCATTTGCACGATGCAGAAAATAGTAAGAGTTGTTATACTGCATAACTAAATGTGACTGTGCTGCACAGTGCACACCTAAAGATTTTAGCAGATCAAAGCACAATACCTTCTAGTGACCCAAGCTCCCACAGTATAAATGCAGGTACAGATTTAAAACATTTTTATCTACATTTTTGATAATTTCTGCCATCTTAAAGTGTAAAAAACAAAACAAAATAGACAACAGAAGTTTATTTAGTGCTTAAAAGCAAGGAGGTGCTTGACAGAAGAAATGGGTCATACATGCTTGCACAAAAATATAAATATATTAAAATGCTGTGTTGGGCATTCCTAGTGCATGGTGCATGCTCGTCTTATTCACCATATACACATCATTCACACACACACACACGCACAGGGCGTTTCCCTGTTTGCAAAAGGAACTTCCCTTCTGCAAGCCACTGCTATAGAGTCATCTGTCTGTGTGTGTGGGTATGTGTGTGCTACACTGTGAAAATGCCAAACCCCACTAAAGCACTGCTGATGCAACACAATTTTCCTTAGTAACACTGACTAAAGTGACTGCTGTATCTTAAGGATAGTATTGTAGCTTTATAATTTACACTATGTAATTACACCACTATGATAATTAGTGTGACTAACTAAAAGGAGCTGGATTTTTACATTTTATTTGTGTGTCACTCACCCACATGGCTGTAATCACACATGACTAAAACCAAATTGAAAATATCAATGTAAAATGATCTCTAAATGAATGTTAATTACGTTTGTGATGATGGGTCAAAGAAAGTTTCACTCGAGCATCTGAGCAAACTTTGACTGTGTGTTGAAACCATAAAACAGCTGGCTGTAGTACCATTCTGAGTGAATCACTTTTACTTCCTCAAATCTGTCAAGTTTCAGTAGCATTGCTTCCCTTTCTGTCATTCACATATCATCATTCCTGTGCTGCTCATGAGGAGATCTGCTGACCAAAATCATGTCAAATGTAGATTTGGACAATTGCAGACTGATCTGTGTTGGAAGCACAGACTGACACCTTCCCTCAGCTCAACACTTTATGCTGCTACACAACTAAGAGCTTCCTTACATTAAAAATGTAATCAACTAATGCTTCTTTATTAGATGTAATTTAAATGAGTAATTGCATTCAAAGTTTTAGTTTCTTAGGTAAGTGTTTGTGGGGGAAGGTGTGAGCTGGAGCAGAGACGGGTGGTAATAGAAGTACTGTCATGGCTCGGTGAGGTGAGCCGTGTGGAGGATGGAAAGGAGGATCCAAATGCAGGCATTTTTCTAGGTGAAGTGATGATTTATTAAACGAATCAAAACAAAAACCAGGAGCAAAAATACAGGTCACACCATAACAAAAACACATCCCTCAACTAGAGTCCATAAACAGTTCAGGGGGTCGACCCGGAGGTTGACAGCACAGCGGCCAAAACAGTTCAGGGGGACGGCCGTGCAGACAGCAGCAGCGGTGACACTGACCAAAACAGATAGGCGGCTGATCACGTGGGGAACCGTGGTGGCGATGAAGCAGGTCCGGGGGACGGCCCAGCGGATGACAGTGGCGTCCACGAAGCAGGTCCGGGGGACGGCCACGTGGAAGGTCCAGAGGACGGCCACGCGGAAGGCAGTGGCGTCCACGAAGCAGGTCTGGAGGACGGCCACGACGGCGATGATGTCCAGCCAGTGGCCTGGAAGGTGGCCGACAAGGCTTCAGGACACGACGTGGCGGCGACATGGCAGTTCCAAGACCCGCCGAGGCAGAACCTAATGAGGCAGGACCAGACGAGGCAGAACCTGATGTGGCAGGGGCGGAACCAGAGGTCGCAGGGGCGGAACCAGACGTCGCAGGGGCGGAACCAGACATCGCAGGGGCGGAGCCAGACGTCGCAGAAGCGGAGCCAGACGTCGCAGAGCCAGACGTCGCAGAGCCAGACGTCGATGAAGCCGCGCCGGGCGCTGACGACGAGGAAGCCGGGCCGGGCGCTGACGACGAGGAAGCCGGGCCGGGCGAGACGGAGGCTGCAGCAGACGAAGACGATGCAGAGGCTGCAGCTGACGAAGACGGTGCAGAGGCTGCAGCTGACGAAGACGGTGCAGAGGCTGCAGCTGACGAGGAGGGTGAGGCTGCAGCTGACGAGGAGGGTGAGGCTGCAGCTGACGAGGAGGGTGAGGCTGCAGCTGACGAGGAGGGTGAGGCTGCAGCTGACGAGGAGGGTGCAAAGGCTGCAGCTGACGAGGAGGGTGAGGCTGCAGCTGACGAGGAGGCAGGTGATGACCGAACGGACTCCTCTGAGCCGTCGGTGGAATAGAGGGTGTGCTGGCCGGATCCTCCAGGATCCCCAGCTGACATGATTTGAGGCTGACCGGGCTCACTAGTACCCTCAGCTAACATGACTTGAAGCTGGCTGGGCTTTTCATAACCCTCAGCTAACGTGACTTGAGGCTGGCGCGGTTCTCCAGAACCCCCATTGAACGACACTTGATGCTGACCGGGCTTTCCACTACTCTCAGCTACTTCAACTCGGTGCTGGC
>VUQR01024884.1:0-22056 GCA_015108515.1 Hemichromis elongatus | reverse complement strand
GCTGTGTTCCCCACCTGTATGTGATTTCCCAGTGTCCCTCAGTGCGTATTTATGTTGTGTGAATTGGTGTGCTCGTCACTGGTCCGTCTGTGTTCATCCCCCTGGAAACTGTCTGTAATCCACCATGTGAATCTCCTGTGTGCTCTCCCCTGCTGTCTTCTTTTCGTGTTCAGGTTTGCAGTTCTATAGTTTAGTTTCTCCCAGTTTAGTTTCTCATAAGTTCGGTTTTTGCCATCCCCACTTCGTGTTCAGTCATTTATAATAAACCTCCCTTGCATCTCAGTAAATGCCCGCTCTCGAGTCCTTTTTCCCTCTCACCACACGGCTGCTGCCCCAGCCGTGACACCTATATTTAGGGAAAAAAATTATTTGGTTTAAAATACACAGTTTTATTACAGTAACCACATCAATGTAATCATCAGTTTGGCAGATTCAATCTAGTTCAATCTACCTGTGTGCAGTTTATTTGCATATATCCACATTCAAGCAGTGTTTTTTGTTTCACTTTAGTTCAGGAGTAGGGCAGTCTTGTATCTTTGTAAGGAAGGAGAAAGTGCTTACATGTGCTTGTTTTATTTATAATGTAGATGAGTTTATTTGCAGAGCTCTTCCAGCATTTAAATAATTTGAATGTGGTGCTAACGTGAAATCTTTCCTCTCTTGTTACAGTAGTACAGAGGAACGTGTTGAATAAGTGAATTTCAAACTGGGTGGGACTATATTGCCTTAGGATGAAATATAACAGTATTATACTTGTTTTATTTGGCTTTTATATTAAAACAAAAACATGGAAAAAAAATCATTTTTAGAATGTAGTTCTATATTTCTTGGTGAAACTACATAAATTAGAAATATGGGCTTGTACACATAAACCAGACTTTCAAAGTAGCTTCTATCCAGTGTCTGATTCTGGGTTTTGGACTGTGGGTTGTATCCTGTGTGAAGCAGCTAATCACCATGCCATAGGCAATTAGCAGTTGTTCATAAATTTTCTACAAATCTAGAAATCACACGAGATATAGTTCAGCTTAATTGAAGACAGATTTTAGAAATGCATGATAATGACTGTGATATCATATTGATGGATGCCTGGAATTTCTTCGCTTGTTGTAAAATGTGAAGAGCCTGCTGGAAATAATTTCCATTTGGGAAGGAAGCTAGTGTATTGTTAATGCAAATGAGATATTAATATGCAATTCTAATATACAGTTATGCACTGTTTTTCTATAAAAGTGCACAAAGTTTCAACCAAATTAATTTTAATTTAGCTAGATTCAGTTTCATTAACAGGATAATTATCATAAAGATGAGACAGCCAAGGAAACATCTTATCTTTTGCTATGTCTGTGTGAGTAGTACACAAAGCAGATGCTGGCTAGCTTTTTTTAGCATTATAGCCAGTGAGTTCAGCACAAGAGGACAGAAAGTAGTATATCAATGTAAACCCCTATGCATGCAGTTCCTTGAATAGCCACTTGAGGCTTGCTCCAAGAATGTGCCAATCGCCAAAGACTCCCATGTAATAATGGCTGACTTGAAAGATTAACAACTCTACAGGGGGTAAATGGTTTTACAACTCATCAATTAGTACCATTCATGTCTCCAAGCCATATGGAACATTTTAATGCAATTATCTCACAAATAAAACAGTTTACTAGTGCAGCCCATACAAGACATTTGTGCTCTAATGTTGGTTGTTTTGAAATTCTAGTATTTTATTATATCAGTATTTATCACAAATTATAGGAGATGTATGCATTTCTGCATTATATCTGAACAGTTCATTGATGCTGCTTGTTAGCCAATCTTGCTAGTAACAACGGATGACATAGTTTTTCCTGTAAATGTGGTCACCTCTGCACCAGGGGAAAAACAAACAGACAAATAAAACAGCAACATTATAAAACATGTTGGAGGGTTCAAAATACAGATCTGAAAAATCAATGAGTGGATATGTCAAGATTTTACACGCTATTTTATGTACATAAATACAGTGCTGTGCATTGTTTGTGCAAATGGAAAAACAGCCAAGTACTTAAAAAAAAGAAGTGTTTTTATTCATCAAAAAGTACATATTTATGCAGCCTTTTTATTTACAACTTATAACAACCAAATTACTGTTCTGTTTTTTATGTGCATTTTTAAAATCTACTCTGTGTATAACAGTGGCTGTTTCACAATTTATTTATTTTTTAGCTTTAATTCATAGGGGTTAACAAAAGTATTTTTAGCATTTATGTTTAGTCAAATAGAATCATTTTGATACAGAGTTCTCCATTTTCAAAACTTCAGAAATACTTCAACCGTTGACCAACAAACAGTTTCATGACCAGGTGTGGTCTGTTTCTTGTTGTTCCATAACAAAGCATGTAGAGAAAAATGCTCTTGAGTGGATTGCAAATGTTGATCTGATGAAATGTTGAAAATCCCTTGTTAGGGCTGCGCTCGCAGGCCTCGCTAGCACAGAGACTTTTCACCATGAACAGAAGAACACATACAGCATGACTGGTTTTTACTTGCAAGGCGAAGCAGCTAGAACCGGGTCCAGGAGCGAGCAAGAGCTCCTTGCCCGCTCCCAGCCAACTCCCAAAGCCAGAGCTTCTCTTGCAGCCTTTTATTCTGTGACACGCAGTTTACACCAACACTCATTGTAAAAACCCCTAAATCTAAGGCACTGAGTGTGTGTGTGTATGCACGTGTGTCTCTCTCTGTGTGTCTTCATATGTGGGTGTGTGTGGTGACAACAATTGGGTCATCTCCCCACACCCATGTATATGGCCCTTCCTTTGATGGTCCATAAGCATAGGCGAGCCCCTAATGGCCGGGAGTGAACATCCTTTACTAGATATGGGACTAGAACCGGTAGATGGAATGTACCTGCAGTTAAACACTATACCTGATTACCTCCTCCAGCATCCTAGAGGTGTAGGGAAGGAACAGAAGAATATCTAACATGCAATTTAAGGCAAGGTTTACAAATTTAAGTAAAACAATGGCAACTATTAACAAAATCACTCTAACATCCCTCATTTAGCCAAAGTCAAGAACAAAGTTGAGGAGGTATGCCAACCATTATCCAGGTCTACAATCAAGAGACGCCTTTAGCATCTAAAAAATACTGCACTGTTCTGGAAAAAAGAAATCTTTGGACACATGAAACCAAGATTTTCACCTATCAGTCATGAAAAGCGAAGGGGATGGAGAAAGAAAGGAACATGATCTGAAGCATAGCACGTTATCTGCCAAACATGGTGAAGGTAAAATTATGTTGCATGGACTTATGTTTGCTAATGGAACCAGGTCACTACAGTTTATTTGTTATGTGTCTAATGATAGAAGTAGCAGGATGATTGGCAATTCCTAACCAACTGATGCCATACTTTTGTTAAACCTATTGTACCTAACTATATGTAAAAAATTTAAAATAATTTATGGAACTATTTATCAATTTTTTTTCATGAGTGTAGGGTCTAAATATTAAGACATTAACTGCACTTACCCCTGTGATCTTCCCATCTCAACATCAGAGATACTTAGAATTAGAGAAACAGCTCTCTGCAGTTTAGCTATTCTCTGATTAGACCCCTCTTCTCTCCACTGATTGCTTGTGACAGAGTGGGTGAAAATATTGTTCTGATCATGAGAAGCACTAGTCCCGGTCCTTAACATCAGGCATGGTGGTGACATGGAAACAGTGTATGAGCAATCGATTAAAGGAGCAGAAAAGGATGGTTTTAATATTTGTTATGTTTTTTCCGTCCTCTTTTGTTTTACTCTGTTTATACATTTTGTCTTGTCTGGAAACCTACAAGTGATTTTGTCTGAAAGTTGCAATATCGTTGCACAAAAAACCTGTAACTTAGCAAAACACGGCTCACATATTAGAATAAATACTTATTTAGTCTTCAGCCTACGCTCAGGTCAAAGAGGTTCAGGTCACTGGTTCACCGACACTAATTAGACACAAAAGAATTGTGTGGAGCATTTATAATTTACATTCATAATTTAATGTACATTTCACACATTACTTGCTTAAATGGTTTATGCTAACCTCACATTATGCTAAGGAAAGATAGCCTATAATGAATTCATACATTACGTCATATATGAATATATGAATGTACTTGCATTAACAGTAAATCATGCATGGCATCTTGCGTAAATGCGACAACATTTCATTATTTAATGCAACAGCTAAGACATTCACAATGTTTTCAATATCAGTGGCTCTCTTTTGCAGTTTGTGGGGCTACCCAAAACTATACTGTTAAAAGTGGCACTTTCTATTGTAACTCAGTTATAATTTTGTAAGAGGAAAGTGACAGAGTCCTAAAAGGTGGTAATAATACGAAACTTGCAAGTTATAAACACTTAATTCTTTTTAAATACATAAATTAATAAATTAAGTAAGTAAGTAATTATCTTGTATCAACAGCAGTTATGGCTGAGTAATTGAACTTTATGTAATTGGGTAATAACAGGCCAGGAACCGTGAGTAATAATTTGGGAAGAAAGGTATGAGGCAAAACCAAAAATTTAATAAGCTGCTTGTCAAATTGTAATATTTGTGCACTGAATATTGTTGTATACTGAATTGTGAAAGTAAATCATAATAGGATAATATTCTTTGATACTTTAATACACTGGGGTAAAATTAGTATCCTGTAATGATGGAATTAATCCTACCTTATGTCCCCTTTTCTTCTTAGGTAACAGGTAACATACAAATATTATGTTCAGTGTTGTGGCTCATTACCTGGAAATATAGGGGAGTTTCTATATAATAAACAGGAATCAGGACTACAAATCCCAAAGTGCCTGATTCTATCAAATTCCACAATAATCTTTTAAAGAAAGCTTGAAAAGGTGTGAGAAATATCTGAAGTATGTGTGTTAGTTTATGTGTAATCAACAGGAATCATGGTTTAAAAATGTAAATCTACACATTTCTACTTAATTTCATAGTGATATTTCTTAGGACCTAAGACTCATAAAAACATTGTGGCTAAATGTTTGTAATGTAGTATAAATGTTAAAATATTGAATTGGACATAATTGTTATGATTATTTTTGTTACACCACTGGGAGGTTAAACATTATAGATGCTGTGGCTCTGTAAACATATTCTCATTACAACATAAAAATCCCTTAACTTAACATAGTCAGCAGTTGGTCCACACAACATACTGTACCTGCTATGGAGATGTCTAAGAGAAAGGGATGGGGTTGCTTTGTGATGTTTGTTTTGAGAGTGTTTAAGGAGACTTATTGAGAAGGTCAGAAAGAGCTTCATAGCTTCACTATGCCAGTACTTATGTCATGGTGCCAAGACAAGAACTGCGGCATTATATGAGGATGTCAAGCAGAGAAGTACAGTATATAAGGTGCAAGAGACATGAGGACAGCGAGACAGCAGTAAGGTGTGGGACAAATGGATTCAAAGTGGGAGTGGAATTACATCAGGGAACTACTCTGAGCACCTTCTCGTTTGCTTTGGTGATGGACATGCTGACAGATGAGGTCAGACAGGAGTCTCTATGGAGCTTTATGACCCGTACAGGAAGCAGCCGAAAGAAAAAGAGGAAGCAGATTAACCATAAGATTCAGTGTTTAGCAGTTTTATTTAATAACTTAGAATAAGGTGAACAGTTCTTTCTTGCTGATTGGTAAACCTCTAACTATTTTTACGTCTGAGGAAATCCTCTGCCTGTCTAAAATGCTCTTTATATACCCAATCATTCTTTAGTACCACTGACCTTTCCAGCCTTTTGTTGCCCTTGTCCCAGCTTTTTTGAAACATTTAGCTGCCATCAAGTTTGATTTAAGCTTTTTCATGAGATAGTAAAAATATCTCCATTAAAACATTTTATATATATTTTTTTGTGTTGTTGTAAATGAAATGGAGCTTGTGACATTTGCAAATAATTGCATTATGTTTGTATTTGTTTGTTTGCAGCATTTTTTGGAATTGTCTCAACATGCAGCTCTGGGTGTGCATGCAGTTCCTTCTTACAAGAGGTAAAGCAAATGTGCCTTTTATTTAAATTTTGAAACATCGGAGTAAAATCTCTGTATTTTCAACAAATTCTACTAATGAAATAAATTTTCTGAAGCTATTAATTTTTTTTTATTATTATTATTTATTATATCTTCACAAGGATCACATCACCTCTTCAGATCCACAGTGTAACTAATTTTCAGCTTTGTGGCTCTCCTCTGTGTGTGTGTTTTATTTTTGCTTGTACCTTATTAGTCTCCTAATCAACACTAGTATCTCCCTATGGATCAGGGACCTTCAGTCGTGCTGTTTTTGTCTTCCTGATCATTCTCTTTTTCTTTCCCTCAGCATCTGAGTCACTTGTAGTGAGAAGTCAGAAGGCCATAGTCACGTTAATTTCATGGAAACAGACATTTAGAGCAACTATTGATCCAACAACCTTAACCTGTTATTTAATTATTTTTCTGTAGTTTGTGTAGAGCACATTTGGTGTACCTTTGTGCCATATAAATAAAACAGATCCATTAATATTGTGTGCTGGTTTGTCCTTGATAAAGCTCCCAAAGTGCTCTCCTCTCCAGCATTGAACCTTTTTATATGAAGGCCCACAACATGAAAAAATTATGGTTAGTTAATCATTTGATATCCCACCAAACACACATTTATTGCCATTACTGGTCAGTTTGTCAGTTCTCGAGCTTATCTGCAGACTAGACTGTAAATGATTGTATTGATTTTGCATTAAAACAGACATTAGATAATGTTAATTAATGTATGTTACTGACAGTTCATAAGGCTGTGCATGAATTAATGAATGCTTCTTCATGCGTGTCATTTATAAATTTATGATAATTCCTGGATCCTTCCCATAAGGTGCAACCCAGTTAATGTTTTATTTTTTCTTTCTCTTCTTCTATAAAGCTGAAGCAAACCTTTACGGTAATTCTCAGTGACACTTATTATTGTAAAACTTTCAAAAACTTTCTAAAAAGTTAAAGCTTTGATGAATGTTTTTAATCCAAAACAAAAAAAAATAAAAAAAATATAGGACATTCAACTCTAAAGTAGTGCTGACTTTGTGGTTGGCTTGAAATCTCCGATCATGTTTATCACACACTGGGGTGAGTTAATGCCAAACACAGTGGAAACCAAAGGGCTTAGCAAGGTATTGGAACAACAAGTGGTGTGAGAGCTTAAGTGTGTGCTTGTGTGTGTTTTAAAAGTACCCCTAATGTTACATAATGCATTTACCCTTTGAACAGCAGATTACTGGGGATGATTTTGGAAAAACAAAAATAAAGGAAATATAAAAATAAGCACAGATATGAGACCTGGAAATGAAATCGACATCTAACCACAAACCATTTTTGGCTCATCTCAGATTTCACCACTTCCCAGTACACCGTAAACATGTTACAGATAATCAAAAGCAGCTCGCTATGAAGGACTATTTAGTATCACGTCTTAGTAGAGCCAAAGCCTTGAAGGGACGCTAACTCACTATATGAAATCAATTTTGATGAAGCTACTCCGTGCAGAAGTTGAAACGTAATGGTTTTGGTGAATCACAGAACTCCTTAGTGTTAATATGTCACAACAACCCATTGCAACCCCATGTAAGGTGTGCATTGTATCCAAGGGAGTTAATCTTGCAAATGAAAACTAAGTTACTGAACTGCAAAACTGTTTGTTTGTTTTTTTCAATTTCTCTTCAAGGTGTTCACTGTGATCAGTTGAGCCATTTAAAAGTACAGTCCCACTTACAGTTGAGCTTTACAGCCCGTATGACTCTTATTTTGCAAGTAACATATTCCCAATGTTAAGCAGGAAGGTAATAATGCATAATAAGATGTCGCCAAATATGAAAATAATGGATGAGGTCTAGACAACGAAGACCACTTATCTTGTATGCATTAATCTTTGAATGATTAAATTAAAATGCTGTTCCTGCTTTGTACTAGTGAATTCAATTAGACCTGCATGTTTTCAGTCAGACACTTTGTTCAGAGAGCACATAATGCAATACATACAGGTAGTGAAAGGGAGGCTGGATATATAAAGCAACTTCTACTGTGGAGAAATATGCCTGTTTGCTTAAAAGCTGATGCTCTTCAGCTGTTACTATGCGTGCAATGATATGAGATATGGACTGTATATAAAAAGATGTTTTCTGGGCTTCTGTTCTGACACTTCTAGTGACAAACAAGGAGTGCATCTGACTGAGAAACTGAGGATACTGCACACTAATAATGCACACTCTGCTTTTGTAGTCTCAATTGCAAAGTGTTCTATATTAACTAACATATGAAACGAATGGTCAAAGCCACAAACTCATTAGTCATAGATAAACTGGTCCTTTTATTATTCATAAACATTGAATCATTTTTAGAGCCAGACAAATTGTCCCCTCATGGTGCGTGGAGGTTTAAGGAATTTTTGTGTTTACTTGACATTTTTGACCAGCAAGTTTATCTTTTATATGCAGCCTGTAAATTGAACATGTACAGAACGTTCTTGAAATGGAGCTGCTCTGTGATACAAATGTCACAGCAGTATTAAATGTATGTTTTTAAATGCGGACTTGTAAAATATGCATAAAGACACACATTTTTGCGCTATAGATTGTAAGGAAAGCTATTTTTATGATTAAGATTTATGCATGTTTATCATCTGGTGAAATATGTAAATGCAGCTTTATTTTTTTGGAACATTACATAATGGTTGTTACAATTATCAGCTGTTAACGTTTACCCCTAAAACTTGACATTACATTTTATCGGGCTATTTATTGGGCTGTTATGTAGCCTAATGACTGCTGTCAAGTGAGCTTCATACAAATTGTTCTCAAAATAATAATGTATAAATGCTATCAATATAAAAAAAAATAGCTATTCTTGATAATAACAAGCCTTGTATTTTATTTCAATAAAATGTTATGTTATGTTGTCTTCTTCTTCAATGAAAACTGAAAAAGTAGTGAGTTTGTAGCATTTAAAACTTGTAGTGGAAGGAATTTGTATTCCTATATCAAATAGACAGCAATCAACTAAAGAGCAACATTTCAGTAAGCTAAATGAATTTGTTTCAAGACGTTTAATCTTAAAACTAGAGAAAAACTAGTTTAGCTTATTGTGTCTTATTTTAAGTGTAATGATATCATTTTGACTAGAAATAAGACAAATATACTTGGTAAGATTTTGAGTTTTTGCAGTGTGGCATTCAGTTGTGGGTAGTAGATCTTTTGGGGATTTATTTTTATTGCTGATTCATTAAAATAATGTGGTGCAGATGATGAACCACAAAACATTTAAGAACTTAGTCTAAGAGAAATAACACAAATTAAACCTTGTGAAAATTTGTGGGAGTTAAGGCGTTCTTTTTCACATACTAGTTGAGTCTCTATTTTATTTACTTGTGTTGTTTATTAAAAAAAAATAGAAATGTGAGAGAATGCAGTGCTAACTACTACAAATTCTTTAGACCTGATATTTTTAACCATTCAACTTAATTAAGCTTAATATGTAATGGAAATGTATATGATCATGTCTGTGATCGCACTGTGGGTGGAAGCTTCCATCACACCAGGTAAAACCACACAGGGCTAAGAAAGGCTGAAAGCTTAATCTTGTTCTTGTGCATGCAAAGATGCCACGGTGCTAATAAGAGAGAAAGGCCATTAAAATGTAATTTGGGCTCCGTATTCTGTTTGAGCAAACCGGAGGAGTGTTCAGATTAGCCACACGTTGCCTGGGAGGGACAGCACGTTCAAGAGCGTGTATGTGTTCGGGACCGTTTCTGTGTGTAAGCGTGAAATATTGATCGCTGATGGCCATTTATTTTTTTAGGGTCATCCTTTGCTCATTGACCTCGGTGTAATTACCTTTGGGATGACTGGGAGTGTTATTTAAACTCATGGCGCTCTGATCTTGTTTACCTCCCCTCCAACTGTTAGAATTGCAATAAATGAGCTAATAACAGACTTTAAACACTCTTACAGCACATTGAAGATTTTTCTCTTAATATGTCATTGTCTAATGAACTGTACTATGGCCCTTTTGAGGGACTTTGCTTTGTTATGTTTCCCCTTTTCTGCCCACACTGATGTATGACTTCCCTTTGATCAACAAGACATTTGCTGAGAACGAAGGTCAAGGACTCCCAAGCTTGATCAAATGAAAGCTTCTAGCTTTGAGTCTGAGCTGCTGTTTGTAATTATGACAGTTTGAATATTTTATAACTTTTCCCACAGCATTAAAATGTGGCATCAAAACTAATCCTGTGTCAACGCCTCATCGAGCAAATGTTGAGTAAAAGAAAGGAAAGCCTTCATAGAGTTTTTAATGTTGTTTATTCTTCCATTAATAATTATGTTTTGTAAATAGATAATGTATCAGTGAAGCATTTGGACTGATCTTTTTTTGTAAATAATTTCAGAGCCTTTTGGGTTTTGCGTTGCTCCCATGTGCTTTCTCCCTAGCCGCAGTCAAATTCAGCAGATGGTAAATGTGCATTAGAAACTGCTAGGTGAGAAAAGAAAAGACAGCTCCTGTGCACTCTTCACACTCCCTCTGGGGATATTTAGTCTGTGGAAACAGACCCATTTGGGATTGTTGGTTTTTGCTTGAAGTGATATATGACTACAATATATGACCAAGGTGTGCTTTCGTTGTGAAGCACTCCTCAAGTGAGACAGCGGAGTTAACAATACATTTTTCGTCTTATGCATCTACATACAAAGCTATAGCTTCCCGGTTGCCAAACTTAGCTGTTAACGTGCAGTCTTTGATCATTAAATCTGCTAACCAATTAAAATACAAACACAGAAGGATTCAAAACACTGGGTAACCAATAATTTCCTGATTCCGCTTTTCAATTTAGAACATTTATCAATAATGCCATGTGTTCAGGGCAGAGTTTAAAACAGTGGTAGCAAAAGCTATTCATTTTCATACACCTTTCATTGTGTTAAAAGGACCAGAGTGGAGGAGGGAATTAACAGTGTTAACAGACTCACTGTAGCTGACACATCAGAGTATATTTGAATCAATAAAAAAGTAAAAAGCAGGAATTAGCCATAATGTGCTAATAAGAGCTGAGAGTCTGCTGTTTGTCATCCCAACTAAAGCCTGAATGAAGGCCTTTTTTCTGGCTTAAGGGCTAATGAATCAGTGAAACCATCAATTATTTTCAAGTAGTTTTTGATTAGAAACCTGCATAATCTTTTAAGAGCTAGTTTCATTGGATGGATGGATAAATGGATTCATGGAGGATCCCAACTCCCATAAAAAGACTACAACCAACAATAAAGTTATACTTTTTTGTCTGCATAAACAAAACCTGCTATAGGCACTGCAACATTTCCACAGAAGTCAAACTATTAGCATTCATCTACATTCAAACAGGTTCAGAGTTGTTTGGCTCCAGACGTTTTACCTCTTGCCCTGCATTGCATATTAAGTAGGATTTTACTAAGCAAGAGTGCAGGATTTCTGTATGTTAAAAGCCACATGATCCCTGACTTAGACTGAGGGAAGTAATGGAAAATGAAGGCTTCATCTAAGGCAAATTCATTTTAATTATTGTCAGAGCACTCAACGGTTGATTTCTTCTGAAAACAGGCATTTTTTTCTCCTACTGAGCACACAGCGGTATGGCACAAACCCATGTGGATGCACTTTTAAATACAGATGCACTTTGGCATCATGCAGACATTGTAATCGGCATGCGTTAGAATCAGGTATTTGTTGTCTTGTTGGGTTGCAGAGGTTCCCTAGCTGACACTAGAACAATATTCTAGGTATAAGCAACTAACTAGAGTTGCTGTTGTCTTTTGTAATGAGAGCTTAAACTCTTAAAGAATGAAAGACCTGGTCTATGCTGCCAGATCACTGAATAAATACCAAGTACATTCAAAAACAGAAAAGCATGTCGTTGAGAGTCAGAGCCTACATTTGATGGCAAGGCCACTTACAAACAGCTTTTTGATGGCTTACTATGACTAAAATGCTTTTAGCCTTTTTAAAGAAGCATGTGACATGTTGTGCCGCGTCATGTTACCTCAAGAGGACAGAACATGCATTCAACTATTAACCCTCTTCTTCTGTGATTTGTATCTCTGCTAACCATACCTGCCTGCACCATATGTGCCCGTATGCTCTGCTTTTTACCACAAGCAAGCAGACAAGAGAAAGGCATTGGTAGATGAAGTAATGGCAGACAGCTTGTCACAGCAAAGCAGTCTCTCAGATGTATGCATGTGCGCCCTTGGGTGCTAAAGAGGTAAGCGAGACACGAGTGTTGACGTGACCTCTTAAAGCCTCACAGAAAGACATGTATCCAACTGAAACATACGCTAAATGGTTCACATTGCTGTACTTTTTTCAGAAAAAACCTGTGGAAATGTCACTTTTAGTGTGACGTTTTGGCGATGCATTTTTGTTTTCCATCTCGCAATGTGTTTTTGTGTCGTCTGGCCAGCTTGTTTGAACGCTCTGTATGCAATAATGCAATAAGGCGACTGGAAATGGATATACAGATCTTTGGAGCTTTTGTTTCTGCTCTCTAAGAGCTACTTTTATAACCTCTTTAAAACTTTCATATTGAGTTGTTAACGTGGGTACCTGCATAAAAGCCAACGTTTCCTCACATACTCGCTTATCTCACAGCAGCCCTTTTATTTGCTGTTAAATCAGATGAAATAAAAGAGCAAACAGACTCTTTTAACTATTAATTTCTTTAGCAAACATATGCCTTAGTGGAGCAGAGCCACGGCGTTTCATTAAGGTCAATATATAACCTGCCACAGTTAAAACCAGCAATAGAATGTGCTCTAAAAGTTTACATTCTTCTTTAAGCGATCAGAAATGGGCCTTTTTTTCCCATTGCAATTGTGGATGTCGTACGTGCGCATGCCTGCATGGGCTTTCAAGCATTGCCACGGCACTCTCTCTTGATGGATGGTCATTTTCATTGGCTTGCTCATGCTTAATGAACCCTGCAGTTCATGTCTTAATTGAATGCTTTTTACGCTCTTATGTTCTGCACTTATTCTCTTGCGCACCCACAAGCCTCCACTCCTCCTCCGCCTCTACCCCATCACCCTGCTGCATTTGTTTGCGAGGTAGGATGCTGACGACTAATGAATAAAGGTTCTCTCGCGTCTAACGCTTCTTATCAGGGCTCAGAGGCACACAGACAATGAAAAAACTCACACCGCATGCTGAATAGCTATGGACAAGAGACCAGGTCACTCTTGTAACTAAAATGCTGACGTTTCTTTCATCTCATCAGTTGCATCCTCTTTTAGGGAAAAGCCTTAAAAAAAATTACAAAGTTCACAGAGATGGTTGTAATCCGGTGCTGGAAATGCCAAGTTTTATAAGGCACTGCCCTCAAAAGGTGATCTATAGATACAATGTACTACTTAATTTTAAGACACTCAAACACCCTAACAGTAAAAACTAGCTGGCAACACAGGCAAAGGATGAAACTGGAGGGATGTTCCTACAATGCTATCTTTCTTTCAGTCTTCCGCTACGATTTCTCTTTCTTCTTCTATGTTCATATTGTTCTGTCTTCATTTCTCAGTGAGTCATCATTCTCACAGCTCGTCAAAAAAGGGATGTTGATCTTCTGTGGGCACAATATGCTCACAAACTTGAAATGATGCCTTTGAGATTTCATATTGAGTCATTGTAGCTCAAAATGAGTTTAACTCAGAAAAAAATAGATGTTTTCTGGAGGTTTAACTCTCTTTCATTTTTGACCATGAGTAATAATGTCTTCATGTTGATGTTCTCTTTGGTTCTAATCGATACAGATACAATTTACAGTCCTTGCGTGTACAATCCATAGGCCTGGTTGGTGTGTTGCGCCCTTCAGAGTGTGTATTGGACAAAAATTGGCTTGTAGTAAATGGTGTACATTCAACTGTGAATTCTGGGGGGGTTTAAGTTCTACTCTAAAACTGTTCAAAGCCTTTCCACACAGCACTAACTTTTCAGAAAGAATATTTCCAGGTTGTTGAAGAAACACCTTGAAAAAGACATTTCTATAGTTCAAACTTTGATTAAAAAACAAAGGGGTCGCCCCCTCTATCACTTGGTTCAGCACTTGTTCATCTAGTCTCTTCAGAGCCTGGACCAGACCCAGCAGACATTGTGTAAGTAGACTATATATGTGAAATGATATATGAACAACTGTGAACATCAGTCCTCAGTTTGGACTAAAATAATTTAAACAGAGTTTCTTAATTGATATTAAGATATGTAAAGGCTAGCTATAGTGTAATTTAAACCTGAAATAATAATAAATAGCCCCGTGGCATCATTTGCAAATGTCCCTAGATTGACAGATAATCAATCAAGGAAGTTGTTTATTGATTCATTTAAGATTGGGTGAAACAGATTCTGGGTTGGAAGAGCCAAAACTAGAGATGATGTCCTACCGTACTTTTATCCCAGTCAGTTAATATAAATATTAATCTGTTAAATTATTATTTCTTTTTCATTTTCGAGATCATCAGATTAACACAAAGCATCTACTCAGTTTATATAGACCCTTTTTTTGAAATACAAAAAAAAAATGTTCTTGCAATTTATCAATAGTTCTTTATAAAAGTTTTGAGCCCTCATTTATTTCTGTTTCAGGAATCAAACTTCCCTGTAAAGTGAAGTTGTCCTCAGCAGTAGTTAAGACTTAAGATAAGACTTTCTGCTGGTGTTTCAAAGATGTTCTTTAGACATTGACTGTTTTTTCCCTCACTTTCAGTGCAATGCTTATGCCAGACTCTTTTCAGAGGAACTTCTTTTTCAACAAACCAGTTTGAGTCTACGCATAATAGATAATAGTTAGATATCAACCTGTTTTAAATTATTTCCTTTGAAACTGTATTAGAGCAAGTCACAAAGATACCTTATTTGTTTCTCTTACTTTTGCTGAATGGATAAAAAATAAAAGACACAGTTTGACAGTTTTAAAATAGCATTTTTGGACAAAATGAAACTTGACATATCTCAGCATGGTGTGCATTGTGTCCTTAAAGAGTTTAAGGAAACCAGACAAGTGAAAGGAAAAAGTGGTTGGCCTGAAATACTACACACTAAAAATGCTGGGTTATTTTCATAACTTAACTTCTGGGTAAAAGCCAAATGTTCAAGAGCTGGGGTAGCATTTATATTGTAGCTACATTGGGGCTTCTTGGTCAGAATATCAGGGACACTCCACTGTGCTGGCCCAAGTAAAATGACTCCAGTGGCAGCTCTTAAATTGTGAGGCTGGGATGATGAAAACAAGGAGGATCTGTTAAAAATGTTTGGGTTATTTTTTTTTCAAAGCTTCTGCTCTTTGTATTTGTTTAGTGGCTTAGTCCATCTCAACTAGGGCGGGGTATTGTCACTGATTTCTAGAATCGATTTGATTTTGATTCACAAGTTTCCGATTCGATTTGATCCATGAGTCGATTTGATTTGATTTGAATTGGGAAAATTTTGCCTCAGACAGTCAGAAATATTATAATTCTGATCATTTATCAGTACATATCCATATTTTTATATCTATAAAAAGAAATCTGACACTTGTGAGACTTTATCAAAGGTAAGCATCATAGCAGATGCCCTTGTATCAAAGTAACTGAGCATAAAACACAGAAAAACATAAAAGAGATTTTCCTGGACTGGCTTTTTATAGCAGATAACCTTAAAAATATTCTGCAGTAGAACAAAAACTGCTTTACCTGATGCTGCTGAAGTGAAGCAGAGAAAAGTTACAGAGGTTTAGCAGCCGTGTGTCTGTGTACGTGCCAACGGGTGAGAAATCCGACGGCTCACTGATTTGGATGCTTTGGGTTCACGCATTTCTACGCAATGTCAGGAAAGGGCTTTGTTCTATCAGGAAAAAGAATTCAGCACCAAAGGAACCACAAGAAAATGGTCATTTTACCTGGTACGAGAAGATCGATTTGTTTCTGGTTTTTGCAGCAAACTAAGGTCTGTTGTTGGCTTCTTCCAAGCATTTTTTGTTTTTGATGCAAGTTACCCAAAGTCATGCACCCAGGTTTGGGAATTCCTTCACACTGTCATCTATCGCAGGAACAGTGAATCCCAGGACATGAATCAAATTACCGAGGGCTCATTTAGCTATGATGGAAGCGTAAAATGTTGCTCATAAAGGTGCCTGAAATGATCCTAGAGGGATATTCCCTCGTCACTTTTCCATAGTGTTCATGTATGTTAAGTACTAAAAAAATCATCAAGTCACCTGTTTTTTGTTAAGAGTTTTTAAATGTAATTTCTTCTAAAACAGAGCCGGTTTTACATAGCATGTCTTCATGTGTATTAACATGTATTATGTGCTATAACCAAAGACTGATTTGAAGTAATAGATATAATGAATTATATACTTCTTTGGTACATTTTTTTTACTTTGATGTATTTTGTATGAATTTTGCTGTCTATATTCTATGTATCATATGGCAATAAGATAGTTTTGAGACAATCTGTTTTGAATCTAGTTTTTATATGCTGAATTACATAGTAAGTTGGAATTATTTCCTTTTTTTGGCCTTATTAAACAGATACAGTGAAAACTGACAGGAAAGTGAGAGACATGCAGCAAAGGGCCACAGGTCGGACTCGAACCCAGGTCGACTGCTCTCAGCCATGCAGCATATTGTCGCCTGCTCATCCAACTGCGCAAAACCAACAAGCGGTAAACAGAATATTAACCCAAATGTTAATGGTAATATAACCCTTGTGGTGGGTTATGAGTTTCAACCCAATTTTTGGTAACCTCAACTTTAAACATTGGTCAGTTTAAACCAATTTTTGGATAATTATCCCAGCCCAGTGTGCTGGGTCAAACCAATAACCCAGCATTTTTAGTGTGTATCTACAGCATTTGAAGAGCATCTGAAAGTCATTTCTTTAAAAAACAGGAAAAAACAATATAACATAGACCTGCCACAGGACCTAAGAGCTGCCCCTCACCCTTCAGTCAGTCCGTCAACTGTTTGCAAAAGCCTCAAGAAATGGTCTCAGTGGAATGGTGACTGCCATTGGTGAAGCCATTGTTCATCATCTTGGCATGATGAATCCAAATTTTTTGCTTCAATATGCAGGAGGAGGTCAGGACAGAGGTACAACAGTGATTGCTCGTACTTTAAGAGTTCATACACTGGTGGAACACCTTTCTATGTTGCTACACATGCCAACTGTTTGTTGGATCAGATATATTTCCAGAAACATGATGGAGGCTCAGTCATGCGGATTGATGGAATTAAGAACATAAAAAAAGGTCCTTCAGATTTTGATCCATGATATAATACCATCTGGAACCCATTTGACTGGCAACATTCATTTTTTAACATGACAATGCATTAATCCATTGTATTCATTGTATACCTTATTTCCATGTATTTACATGTAGTGATTTATTTCAGTAAATTGCTGCACCAACTTTCGATATGACTAACAAAGTAAATATAAAAAAGGGTGGCTCAAAACGGGACTGTATATTCACAAAAATATGTTCCTGTTTCATATTGTATCACTACATGAAAGTTCATTTGTATAGGCCTATGGACTATCATATTCATATAACACATAAAACAGTTTTTTATTAAGTTAGGAGGATTAGTATACAAACATCAAATGCAAGCTGCATTTCCAATGCTTACATCTATATTTAAAGATGTAATTTTTGAATCATTAACTGATTTAAGCATAGGTAGCTTTCCATATGCCTTTAGATGGCTCAGGAGGTATAAATATTTTAGATGTCTATTCAATGATCTGACAAGATGCCATTTCACTTTGCACACTTTTGCACACACTGAACTATTTTGAGGCTTATGAAAGGCTGCCATGACTGGCCATCCAGATTTAGTCCAGAAAATGTCTATGGATGGATATCTGGTGCTTGGTGGGTTTTTAATCTCAACATATGAGATGACAAATGCTGTTAATTGCTGCCAAGGTTTCAAGGCTCTAAATAATTCTTGCCAGCATCCAGCATCTCATCAGCAACATCTCCAGCTCAGTGTCTC
This sequence comes from Hemichromis elongatus, assembly GCA_015108515.1. Taxonomy (NCBI): domain Eukaryota; kingdom Metazoa; phylum Chordata; class Actinopteri; order Cichliformes; family Cichlidae; genus Hemichromis; species Hemichromis elongatus. The sequence goes on along the minus strand of VUQR01024884.1, from coordinate 4,015 downwards.
CATCACACAAATCAGTCAATTTGTCACTACTGAACCACACGGCTGATCAAAGGCACTTGCTACAATCATTTATAAAAGACTTTACTTTTTTCTAATCCAAGTATTCAATAAAGAACTTGTCATTCAACATATATTAACACATAACTGAAGTGATAATTATGCAATGTGTATTCAGAAAGAAAAGTGAAAATGAGCTCTGAGGCAGTTACATGCTTTCCAGCTGCGAGTGCCTCTGCAAATTATACTCTCAAAAGAGCGAAGTGCCACTACATTGCAAGTCAACTAGGTCCTCAAGTGACAGAAATACAAAGGTGATGGATTATTTTGCCATTGTACGCTTTATTCATTAACAGAAAATAAACCTGAAAACTATTTATCAGACTTGTACATCACTGTTGCAAAATATGAGAACGGCGTGTTAGGAACCTTAATCGTGTACTTATTAGCAAATTATTTACAAGTATATTGAAAAAAAAGCACAAAAATGGTGTCCTTCAGTTCAGCAGCAGTGAGAAATTGCCACAGCAGGACCTGTAAGTTCAGCTTCTAGCCTTGAAAAATTGCATTTCAGACCAATAAACACTATTACAAAGTCTTATAGACCTTTCAGACAGAAAAATGACCCAAACTGTTGTCAGAAAAAACTTTCAAGCTAGGTCAGTTAACACTACTCTCAGTCTTTCTGCTCCGTCATGTCCCCACTTGTTCTGAAATCACTTTTCTGTAAGTAGTTTAATATTTTAACAGTTCATGTTGTGTGAATGAAACTTATTTACCTATCAACATTTTATAAAGTAATATCCATTGCATACTATAGCATCTGACAGCACAGGAACCTTGAGGACAGGAAGTAAAATGCTGCACTAATGCGTGTTTTTTTAATTCTGAGAAATGATAATAATGCCCAGGTACCTAAAAATGTGCATTATTATCATTAAGCATTGTGCTACTTCTACTCTACTTCTCACTTTTTTTTTATTAAACCCAGTGAATATTTTTCCAACATGTTTATGGCCCCAATCACTTTTTCCAGTTTGTCCTTAACACAATGTTGTGTGAAGCAGAACGATTTAAAGGCATGTTCAACCAGGAAGTAACTCTCAGGTAATCAGTTATATTCAGTGACTTCAAACAACAGTAGACGAAATGTTGCTAGGAACATAAAAAGGGTTTTCGAGTTTAAGTTTTTTAATGACAATGAAACAAAGAATACAAGTGATTGACATATAAAGGGGCAGTAAATACATTAGAGGCCAATTAGAGCCCAGACTGCCAGCATTGCAGGACAGACAGATGGTTTCCTGTGGGGACGACCCCTAAAGCACGGCTGCCTTGTGACTAAAAACTCCCTGTGCAGTTGGCTTGCATCGTGTCCTTAGATTCTCCTTTAGATTTATCATCCACATGTTGCTTTCAAAAGTCACAAGCTGACGATGGCCAAATGAAAACTCGATGCTGTAAAACCATAGTCCACAAACCGAGTGACATCGGAAAGCAGCTTCTGTGGTTGAATAGCAGAAACTAGGGGCTAGGATCAACATGTCTTTGAATGCCATGTCTCTCTTTTATAATCTCTTTGACTTTGCAGTGTTGTGTAATGGAAGAAATGTGCTGATTACCATGAGTGAAGGCCAGCTTTTCACACAACTATGCATTTGCTCTTGCTCTGAATTGACCCGGCTTCTGACAAAAAAATTTTGTCTGTCAAGATAGGTTGTTTTGTAACATTATGAGAAGCTGCTTAAGTGTAGCCTGTATATGGGTGATTAGTAGCACAAAGATCTCCTTAAGCTTTGTTGTAATTTTTGCAGGTAAATTTGATTTAAATTTCACTAAGAATTTGGTAAAAATTTAAAACTAAAGAAACCATAAAGCACTAGAGAAAAGTTTTTTTTCTTTTAAATGAGCTATAATGTAAAGATAAGAACAAACGACCTGATGCTTCACTTGTTAGTTCTAACTATAGACTATGTAGCATCCTAGTGACAAGGTAAAACAAGTGGATAAAGCCCCACACAAACCTAGTAACCGCTCCATCACTAGCTGGCAACAACCATTTATGAGGGAAAAATAAGTATTCCCTGACCAGTTTTGACTGGTTGCTGGAAGTTGATGGCAGTTGCTGAATAATAGATTGCTGAAGTCCCAGTCACAAAGGCTGACAGACCAGTCAGTAACCCCCTGGCTGTGTTTATTCTTCAACTATAGTTGGCAAAATATTGTGATTGCTTTGGTCCCTTGCATATTGCTGCAGATGTTTTTTGAAAGGAAGTGATGGGATTGTCTGTAAAAGCTGGCCAGCTAGTTTAAAACCTGTGGTAAAACTGTGAACACAAACTGAAATGGAGAGATTCACCTTCAAAGACAAAGTTAAATCTTTTGAAACATGTTAGGTGCACCCCTCTAGTAAAACTTTGACTTTGAAAACAAACATCTCCAGTTTTGGGGGGTGTCATACTTCCAGTTACTGAGCATCTGCAGGCAAATTTGAAAACCTCTAGGCAATGGTGGCAATCATTTAGAAGCCACAACAATTATTAGGTTTTTAGTGCAGCAACTTTCACCCAGCAAGAATCACTGCCAATCATTCGGGAAATACATGTTTCCCTAGCAAACCATGGTGCTATCGTGTCCAATATGGAAGATAACTCTTGGTCTGTGAACACGATAGACCCATCTGATGTACACATGTGCGAAACCTGGATATGCATGCACCCTAATGGTTACATATCTATAATGGGCCATTTGGGTTCTGGCTGTGCTATGAATCACCCCGTGGTATGCAGGGTCAAAGAAGCAAACAAGTTTGAATTGAAATCCGTAGAAGAATTCCACAATAGTAACAAGGAGAAAAGGTTATATCTCAGCTTCTAATATTGGTTAGAAGTTGTATAGTAGAAATAAAGTTGAAATATCTCTACTATGGCATGCAATAACATTATAATGCATGGCTCTCTATTGATACTGTGTTTTCATTATTATTCGACACTTTAAGACTTTTAAATGTGTAAAAAGCGCTATGTAAATAAACTTTACTTACTTATTTTCTGTTTTTAGGTTGGGGGTGTTCTTATGAATGGTGATGAGCACAGACTGCTGTTAACTGATCCATTTTGCTTTAACTAAAGAATCTGGCTATTTTTTTTTATTTTTTTTTTACCAATACAAAAGAGAAGAAATCCTGAAAACAGGGAAATGTGCAATTATGTATTTAAAGAACAATGAAGACATTCTTATCCCTTTTAGTGCTATTTAAGAACTAGCTCAGACTTGAGAAGAGAGTGTGAAACTGCTTTATCACACTATTTCTTGTTGTTTCTTACTGCACCTGTGCCAATATTGGCAATTTGAACACCTGCCATTCTGGCACCTCGAGTTGGGAAACAATAGATGCCTTGTTGGTATTCAAATCCAAGTGACATTGTAATGAAATGGATATTGTTGAGGCGGAAGACAATTTGTCAGGTGCTTGCTCAGAAAGTACAGATTGTATTATGGAGATTGGTCTGCAATCTAATTGGCACAATGAGGTCAATAAGAAAGTGTCAGAGATTTATTGTACGGTTTTTACCAAGCTAACTACCTTTAACTTAGCAAACTCCCACCGTCGGGGTGTGTTTTAACTGATGAGACTGTGTCTTACTCAGGCTCAGACATCCAATTACTGATTTTCCAAGTTTTATTCTCACGAATACAAACTACAGTACAGTACAGCAATCAGAACTCTGCCAGGAGCCAAAAGGTAATTAACTGAAAGACACAAATTAAACAACCATACAACATCAATAAGGCATTCCCATTAATGACAGTACAGTTTGATTACAGTCATGTTTATAACTTTAACTTATCTATAACTTTAACAAGACAGGAACCTTACCAATGAGAGGCCGATCAGGGCCAAAACTTGTTTACTTCCACCTGGACTGCACGCAAGCGGCTGAATGGATAGGCAGGGAACTCGAAGCCCATGTCGTCGCCCCTGGGTCCTGCCCGGCCCAACAACAGAGAGTTTGGT
>VUQR01024883.1:0-19597 GCA_015108515.1 Hemichromis elongatus | reverse complement strand
TGGCTTTAAAAAAAAAAAAAAATGGGGGGGGGGGGGGGGGGGGCGATATGTTGATGCCGTTGCTCTTGGCTAGTGATGGTGTGGATTCTGCCTAGAGGATCAACTGCACCACGGTGCTAAAGAGAGAGACCCTGTTGTGCTATTCCTCACATCCTATAGTACACCATAGTGGTTTTCTATTTATTCTGTGTACACAGCATCACAGGCAAGACAAATAACTTTAAGCTGATATCTTTGAAAAGGGAAATGCCAATCCTTTCAACCAATCAGCATTCAAACAATAACGTCATCATTGTGGGCCTATTTGTTTATGGTTTATTGGAAGAGTGCAAAGAGTTGCATACTCAGAATCCTTAACTTGTGCAGCTGAATACCTGCGCAAATGACACAAATGCAGTACCATGAATTCCACGTCCATCTCTGTGCATATTAAGGATTCACCACAGGGAGATGTGGATGCCACTTCCTGCTTATTATGAACTTAACAATATTTGTTTGTTCTACCTAAAAATACAGCAGTATAACCACTTTTCAATGGGCACATGCCACTGATCCACCGATCAAGCCTGAACGGGCAAAGCGTAGCAGAAAGGTCTGAGATGTGGTGTGTAATAAACCAGAGTGTGACAAATTAATTATGATTCCAAATATGGATTTTTTTGGTCTTCACAGAGCTTAAAACTTTTCCAGGTGTGAACAGTGAGTAGAAGTGAAAACCATGCCTACATGTACTTTTATGTAAGAATACTTTGCCTCATTAACATCCTCAGATTGTCTTAGCAGGGAGCTCGGGTCACTGTGAATCACCTGAAAACTACTGACTCTCTTTTCCTTTACGTCCTTTTGAACAAAAAAATCTGAACAGTAATCAATCTGAAATGTCAAAGTTTTTTGGGTCTTTTCCCATCCGTGCCCCCAAAGAGCCTATCGGCAGTTAAAACAGAAAACATGTCAGCCAGTCATGTTGTTGCATGCAACAGTGCAGTGTCATTACTTTAACTTTCTGCAGGCCAATCGTATTCACTCACCATCGCCAATGAAGGGCCCATTTGAAGCTAGAGAAAACCTGTGCACCAACCATAAAACTTAAAGCCAACCAAAGGTGATTTAAGTAATTGTTTTGGAAAAAAGAAAACTCAAATTTGAAACATTTAAAGTTTTAAATTTGCAGGGTTTTTTTGTTTTTTTTTCCGTGACTTCAGGCCTCAACAAACAGAGAAAAGGATGTGCTCACAAACTGAACTGACTCATTATGGAGGTACTCTGAAGATCACAGCCAGGAGAAAACACACTTTTTAAATCTAAGTGGCAGTTTTGGAAGCTCGCATCGGTTTGGTCTTCAGTCAGTTTCCATGCATCTTTACTGTTTGAACTCTGAACTGTGCTGCATTTCCTCCTCCAGTTTGTCTTTTCAATCCCAGCCAATTTGCTATTACTTCTATCCTGTTTACAAATCACAAATACAAGTGTTTGTGCTTCATTGTGCACTGCACTCGCTGAGAGGTTTTGCAAAACTGTGGTTTGTTTCCCAAGCGCCTGTATTACTGCTCACACTAAAAGTATGTTTGAGTATAACAGTACATAGAACACATCCAAACACACCCTACATACCACAATGCTCAGTATACACACACATGCATGTACACAAAAACTCTGTGTTGTGTTATTCCGTGATACAAAGTCTGTTCTTTGTAGAATACTATATGATAATCATTTTATAATGGTAATCATTGTCTTAAGGTTTAACCCATTTAAAGGGAAACTATTAGGTTTTATTCCAGACATTCAGTGCCATTAAAAAGCATTTGTTTTTTTATATACATGTCAAACTAATTTTAAGAAAACCAGAGTAAATGCAAAATACAGTTTTTAAAATGTTAATTTCATTTATTAAGAACCCAATATCCCAAACTGCCTGGTCCTGTGTGAAAAACTAATTAGCCCCTAAACCTAATAATTGGTTGTGTCACTCCTGGGAAGGGTCACCACTATTCCAAGTGTTCTCCATGTGTGGATAATGACTCTCACTGTGGTTCACTGTGAGTCACAAAACCTGAGAAATGGCTTTGTTACCCTTTCCACACTGACAGATGTCAATATCCTTGTTTCTCAGCTGTTTCTTTAGAAAAGCGATATGTTGATTTGTGAGATCTTTTAGATTACTTACTGACAGGTTCTAGTTAAGCGATTTCTTAATCCAAGAGGTCCAACAATAAATTGAACCCAGCTTTGCCAAAAAATCATTATTACTTAGGGTTAGAGGGCCTACCCCAGCTCCCTGTAACACGTGGGGTAAATTCTGGACAGGCTACCAGTCTGCTGCAGTGCCGTTAGGCAGAGTTATCAGTTACCCAAATCCCACATCTATGGACTGTGGGAGAAAGCCAAATCACCTGGAAACTCAGGGAGATCATGCACACATAGAAAGACCCCAGCCTCATAGGGGATTCTGACCCAGGTCATTCTTGCTGTGAGGCAACTATATAGAAAGAATGATGAAACTAAATGATATAGTGGAGTTCTCATTTAACTAACTATGCTAAATATACAATGCTTTTATTTATTATGAAATTAGTCAATATTTTAGGGGTTCTGGGTGTTTATATATAGTACATTTTGTTCTTGCCCTAAAAAGTATCCTCCATGGGACAGTAATTCATCATTTTAATGAAAAACAACTAAACATTTTCAAACATTAACAGCTCAACTTACATGAGCGAACTGTAAAAACTCAGCTACTAAATAGAACAGCTTTTACTTTGCTGCCATGATACTTCGGCGGGTTTCAGTCCTTACTGACATACTGTGTCTCTCTCGGGCAAGTCTAGCCAGTTGTCTCTGAGACTGCTGAAACACATACATGGCTGACACTAAAGCAATTCAGAGGTGAAGCTTCCAACCAGACCTCCGCATACATCTCACACCAGTGCAGGTCCAAACCATGAAGTGAATGCTGTAATCCATTCCAGCTGGCTGAAAGGAGCATCAGCATGCAGCGAGCCTGGAGGGAATGAAGCTTATCTGTTCTCCTAACACAAACATGATGGGATCTGTTTGGCCACTGGCTGCTCAGGGCGATGGAATACCAATGGCTTAACACACACTTTTTAACATATGCATGCACCCAGGGGCCCTCTCTCATTGCAAATAGTACAACTGCATCCATGCGTCCATGAGGCCAAACAAAGTTGCCATTTTTGGCCAAAGTGCATATCTGTGATGCACGCATGAACACCAAGACACACATATTGACTGATAGCATGTGATGGCCCTTTCTGACGCACTTTGCATTTCAGCTCAGAGCGCTATTGTGGACACAGGAGAATCGTCTATTCTTCTCGTGTCGTGTAACTCTTATCGACAAGCTCGTGAAGCCCGGAGGGCGCACGCAAACAAACAACAAAGGCACACAACAGACACATGCATACATTTACATCACAACTGCGTGTTTAAACTTCCGCACACAGAGGAAATATTACTGTAGTGTCACATTGTTGAAGTGGTGTCTCTGTGTCAGGCCTAAATTGGCCTTTGAATATGCTAATGCTTCAGCTGGAAGCAATTTAGAGAGGAGGGGAGCATTAATGTGAAGTACCTCATCCTTGAACCAGGCAGCCATGCTCGCAGTGACACAATTACACTGATCACACAGCCTTTACGCCACAGCTAATACACACGCATTCACCGACACCGCCACGTTCACACAGATTCTCATTCAGACCTGTCAAACTGACAACTCTCACCATGGAACAATTTGGCTAAATGAGCTTAAGTGGATGAGAAATGAAATGAAAAACAGAGAGGGAAAAAAAGAATGATCCTTTTGTGCTGGGATTTCCCTGTGAGAGGTTCACCTATGCGAGTACGGCTGTGTGCGCTGTTACTGTATCAAGTCAACGCATTTAGAATGAGACAACAATGATGCAAAACAAGCACTCATGACTGTAAGTCTTCTGTAGCACTGACAAGCTCCCTCTTTTTGAATTATTTTCCATATTTACCCCCCAAACTACGTTCATAATTTATGACGCTGTGGTCATCAAACAGATAGTTTTGCTATGTAGGTAAACAGAACAGGGATGGTGTTATTCAAAAATGAGAGGCCAGGCTGAATTGCAAAAAAAAACAACACTCCCTCTCACCCACTGGTGGGTAGTATATGTGTTCCTCAAGCCTATATGCTAAAGGCCTGGGAGTTTGAAGGCTACGCACAGTATCTTAACTCTTCATAGGACTCCAATCATCTAGACAGAGTATGTGATCTGCTCCAGTTGTTCCTTCAGCTCCTGTTTTCTTTTGCTCCATCTGCCTAATGTTGGTTACACTGGGGTTGCCACATAAGAAGACCACATTTGTGATGTGGTCTTCTGTTGGATACCCAGGAACTTGTAGCTCCCCAGTACAGTTGCTATTCTGCCTTCTGGCGATTCAGCGCCTTCAGTCCAGATCACCTTGCTTCTTTTTGAAATCATTTGACCACATCCCTCAATTGCATCCAGATATCCTTGCTTTAGATCCTGGTGTGGTGCATCTGTGAGTCAGTGACTCATATAGTTTGATGGCATCTATGTACAGGAGATGGCTGATGGTCACTTATTCCCGAATCTATGTCCATATCCGCTCTTTGTGATGAGCTTGTTTAGGGCATTGAGGACCTGCACAACAGCAGTGGAGAACGTACATCACCTTTATATAATACATACTTGATGGTAATTTGTGCAGTTGCCTTGGAGTTGGAATAGAAATTTATGAGAGACCGTCATTCTTGTGAGAACACCATGATACGAGTGAACATGCCAAACTATCATCATATTGCAGCTAACAGCTACTTCCAAATGTGGCCTCCAATCTCAAGCTCAAAAGTGTGAGTACTTGAAATACAGAGGTTCGCCAACAAGACCAACTGCAGCAGAATGACATGAGCGGAAATTATCCGGCAGTCTCATCTGTTCAGACCTGTCAAAAAGCAGTGGGACACCCATACGCCATCTCCAGTCTAGAGAAGTAAAGTGTCAAACCTCGAAAACTCAAGATTTGGTGTTCAGAAAAATTTCAGCAGGTGTTCTTGAACTAGATGTCAAAACCTGAAATATCTGACTGGGATTGCTACAGAGATGAGCATCTGCAGGCAATGCAATGGAAATTATTCATAAGAGGTTGATTGTGGGTTGGCGGCTGTTTTTCTGCGAAATTATTGGCTACAAATTCTAAATAAATCCACTCAGTCAAACAAACTGTATGTTAAAGATGGCATCATCTTAGCGTCTAAAAAGTGAAGCCTGCATTATTTTCATTCTTTCAATATATCCAGCAATTATATACTGACAGAATATCCCATATTTCTAATCAGGCTTGCTACCATGACCTGACAACTCCCTCCTCTTGTCCAAATGTGATCATTTCTGGCTACATAAAACCATCATTGCACTCGCCAAAAAGCTAAAATGTCGTCCAAACCAAATTGGAGTAGGTTGGCTACATTAATCTTTTACACCTTGTTCTTCGTCTTTCAGCTGCTGTTTTTGGGGAGTTAAAGTTGCCATGTCTATCATTAACATTGTCTATGGCCATAAGAGCTACTATCAACCACTCAGCCACAAGAAGAAGTCATATATAAAATTCATAGCAGGCTTTTGACATGGTCTTTAACATGCATGAAGCAGCTTATCAACCAGTTAGCTTAGAAAACCAGTATATAAGTATGTATATACCTGAAGCAGCTGTAGGTCATATGAACACACATACATTATATCAGTGGCATCGTCTTGGAAGTGCAGACTTAGCAGTCTGCTTCTTTCACATAGGAGCTGGAAACATTTTATAAGTAGCACATATAGACATAATTAGAGCTGAAAGATTATGTTAATAAGTCTGCTGTTGTATTGGCAGAAAGAAAAAAATGACTGCCTCTGGCTGGGGCTTGTAACATCTGCACACACACATGCCACTATCCACACGCAAACGCACAGAGACGCGCGCACGTGACTACTCCTCCGAAGGGACGGGATAATTGGCTGCTGAGCGAGAGCCCCCTTCGGCTCTCCTCATTAGCAGCCGTGGAGTTCTTCAGCGTGTGCGAGCGCACTCCAGCCACGCACACACATGCAGCACGTGTGTTTGTTCCAAATGCATGTCACGTCACATTTATGTGCATCAGCGATCGTCTTCTTTGATACCTTTGATGCTTTACTGTAGTCTCTCATACAAATAAAAGCTACTCTTGCGACTGCATTGCGTGTGTGTGTTTGTCTACAAGCATGTGTCTAATTCTCATTAGGTGGCCTACTTGATCGTGCAGTAGTGATTTTTCCTGCAAGAGGGAATAATATGAAATAATCTTGCAGCATTAGGAAGCCCCATGGTTAACTTGGAGAGCTCTCCTCTCAGCTGCAGCCCACAGTGCAGATGAACCGACCTCTTCACAAAATAAAATCCTTAACAGCTTTACATAGAGAGATCTCTCTCATCCACACAATGAACATTGAACAAAACAACTTTTCTAAATGTTTTATGCCTTTCCTACTGCTACTATTACAATCCTCATGCAGATAGAAGATTGATTTTTTCAGCGGAAATACCAAAATTAAACATTGGAGAAGTTTGAGCACTGCCTTTGAGTCACACGGAGGACGATTAAAAAAAAAAAAATTAGTGAACTTGAAGACATGAAACCCAGAAAAAGTTCAGCTAATAGCATTCAGAGGCTGGGAGTTGAAAAGTTACCAGATGCTGCAGGCTTCATGCCAAAAGCCATGGCAGAATGAATAGAGCCAAGGCCCATTCATTGATTCTCTGGGTTGTTGCACCATCAAGGGCACCACTGGGGTTGTTTGTTATGTGTCAAACTGCATACAGGATGCAGTTTATAGCATGGAGCGCAATTTCAAACTGGCCCTGACCTTTCCAGTAAAGTTTCACCAATGAGCTAGAATCATATGCAGAATTGAAGAGTTGAATGAGACTTGAAGTGCAGCTCCAGCTCAAGGACAAACAGCTGCTTTTTTCCAATCGATGTTCTGCATCCATAACTGTTGGTCACCCTTCAAATCTGAGGCCCTTATAATACTGCTAACTGTCCAAAGTAGATGGAAGTTTACAAAAGCCAACGGCCGTTGTTAAACTGAAAGGAAATCTTGGTCTCATGGAGCAATTTGTGTTTGCTGTGGGATAATGTTAATATTAATTTGCTCAAAAAATGATTTTATTTTAAAGGCAACATGTTGTGCTTTTTATTGTTTTCTGAGCTCCAGCAGACATGTGATGCTCCTGTCACTATGGTAAATATACATATCAAACATGGCCAAAGTCTGAAATAACGTGGTCATCATATGTAAAAGTAATCCAAGCGAGCGAGCAGCTCAGACTTCATGCTGTTCAAACACTGACACACAGGTCAGGTATTGATGTGGTTGAGTGGATATCCCTGACACAGTCGTTTAAGACGGGCTGGGAAAATTGAAACCTTCTATTCAAATCCACTGAAGGAGCAGACAATCAGATGAAAATTAAAATGTACTTAAAGCAGTGGCTCTAAAATTCAAATCTTTTTTTCCCCACTTTTTTAAGCATAGTTTAAAATAAACTTCTAGCTTTAAGGGATAAGAAAAGGAGCTGAAGCAGCTTGACTAAGACAGTGGACAAACTCAGGAACCACACCATGGCTTATTATAGTATAAGTTAAGGATTATTTTGATCTGTGGATCATGCACAGCTACTATAGCAGTGTCCAAGATTAGAAATTTGAAGCTGAAAATGAGTTTAATACGTCTCCTTGAATCTTACCAGAAAGTTTAGTCCTTCTGTTTTGAACGACATCAGCTGCCTTGGTAATATTCTTGCTTTTTATAATTGCCTAGTGATATTACTGCATTATTCATGACATTAAGTCACATTGCCCTCTTCACTAATAAAACGGCAATAAAACTGTCCACCGAGTGAGTTACCTGGCAGTAGAACGTTGATTCCTCTTGGCTCATTTAGAAGCATCAGTGTGATCATAAACCCTAAACTCTAGAAAGCTGGTCAAAGTGCTGTTTTGTTTCATTTTGAGATTGTGCTTTTAATTTGGTTGAGTCTCAGTTTTCACAGCGGGTTTTTGCTCGTTTCGGTTTATTGTTTAAAAATGATTATTTTTTTAGTTTAGTTTTTATTAGATTCAGCATTTACATCAGGAGGCAAAATTTAAGAATTGAAGTATTACGATGCAACCAAAACACTTTGTAAAGCTTTTGTGCAGGTCGCACTAAAAAGGAGAGTAAGGGACAGGTTGGCTGATTCCATTCTTATTAGCACCTTGGCCATCCATGGCCAAACTCACGTGCCTTGATGAATGTTTAATAACTCTAGCAGAGTAAAATAAAGGCCTTTTGTAATACTTACTCAAACCTCCCTTGAGTACCTGGACATGCTGATTACTCAATTATTTTCCATTTTTATGTTTTTTTTTTACCTTAAAATAAGCTTCAATGAGCAAAGGTGGGCTGAAAGAGACTTTTTTGGTTTGTTTTTCTTCTTCGCTGCTTTTAACGAAATATTTATGTTTAATGAGAATTTATTTTTTCAATTGCAGATTAAATGTCTTGATTACACAACACTGGTGACAAAACAGAGTGCAAAAAACTTAAAGAAATTAACAAAAATAACACGGTCACGCAACTATTGTGATTCATCAAATTAAAGCATTAGCACATTCTAAAATTTGCATTTTATACACCTGGAGAGGTTAAACCTGATACACAGACTGTTGTAGCTTGAAGTTTCCGTTTATGTCAACTTTGACACAAAACTTATCCTGAGAACCAATGATTAGCTTTTAGTGACGGTGCTGAAATTTCAGGGAACTATAAGACCAATGGGGATTGTAAAGTGCTCTACAATAACAAAAAGGTTTACAGACAGTTGGGCGAACTTGGTGTTACAAATTTTGAAGACACTTCGTGATCTGTCCCATTTGTCCTTTGAAGGTCAGCGGTTGGAAGAACCTTTGCCCTCAGGATAGTAATGTTCAATGTCAAAAATAAAGTGCCAGATTGTGAATAATTGCCACGGGGAGGCTAGAGTGAATGCCCCTGGTTTGCTAGCTCATTAGTGGGATATAGTGGCATAAGGTCTGTGGTAGTTCACCAACACGTCCTTTTAGCATCACAAAGTTGTTGAGCCTGGAGTACGGCCAACTGCAGAATCTAATCTCTTCTAATCTCAGGTTTACCTCGAAACCATGAGCCAAGTGTCTCTGAGTCCTTTGAAAAGTGGAAGCTCAGCAGCTGACACTAATGAGAAATGCGAGATTTTCTTTGGAAAAACACTCCACAGAGTACAGCATCTAAGCTGCGATGCTTAACATTGATTCTAGTTTAATGTTCATCTTTGAACAGAATAGTGCAGACAGTTTGTGCAGACACATTGTGCAGAGTCTCTCTTGGCAACCAGAAAAGAGACAAGAAGACAGGGGCACCGTCTTTGTCAGTCATGACCCTGCGTGTCAGCTGCTCTAATATTCCCTGACAAACGCCAATATTAAATGCTGGCGAGCCAGACAGAGACAGAACCCAATTTTATTTTTGCTGTCTAACAAACCGACCCAGAGACCAACAAGGATATCTGTCCTTTTAAGTCACAGACGCGGCACAAAGGCAACATTCACTGCTTTTACAAAAGAAAAAAAATATTTTAAGACCCCCAGGCTAGTGACTCACAGCAGAAAATCACTCTTGGCACATAAACCCTCAAACTACCAAAAGAAAGCATATTTTCTATTATAATTCTTCCTGAAGGACTATTAAAAAGTATTTTCAGCTGCTTAGGTCATGCCATCAAAGGTGCTTCCCTGAAAATTATTAATAGAAGTGTTCTTTGCAACTCCCGGAAAATCTGAGAGGTGACAGGAGCAAGCGCAACTAGATCTGGGTGCAGAAGCCTGTGGAACGTCACGTCTTATCCTCACAGAATCAATTCTCCAGACACCGGAACAAAGCTTATTGGTATTCCCCATGTGATCTGCTAAAGATGAGGAAACACAATGTTTGCTGTTGTCAGGAGGTGCTAATCCTCAATAGCAGATACAGCTAAACCTGAATGACATGGGGGGATGTGAAAGTGCACGCACTGAATCCCAAATGCTCGACGCTAGATTTTTCCAGAATATGCCTATTCTTGAACATTTGAGCTCCAGATGTTCCTGTCTGTCACAAAATTAGCTGTGAATTAACTTTAATTTTGTGGATGTATAAACACCACCCCACCGGCTCCTTAAAAGTTCTTTCCTCAGGTGTCAGCTGAGGGTAAATACAGCACGCGCTTGAGATTCGATGCCTGACAAAAGCACTGAATAGAATGTCCATGAAGCACTTCCCCACAGCATCACGTGGAGATGTCCAGACTACAAGTAGTGGACTGTAGCTGGGCTGCAGAAGCCACTGCTGAGGGTGCTATAGTACTGCTGTGTGCCCTTGAAAAAGCAATTAACTCCCACCAGCTCCAGGACTATTTGCTTTACAGGCGATGCTGCGCTGCTGCATCAGATTTCTTCATATTCTCAATTCCAGATCATCACACGTTGTTCACACACTTCTCATATCAATGTACCAGTTACCAATCTATCTGTGTACACTCGGTATTTTCTGTCCCTGTTTTGACATTAGGTATAGTTGAACATGATGATTTTTCTGAAAAAACTAAAATGAAGTTGACTCAAATTAAATACAATATATTAGAACCTTGCAGACGACTCTGTTGCTGCTCAAAAATGCGTTAAATTACTATGCTGATGGGCCCAAGTAGGAGTATGTCAGCTGTACATTATACTACACATTCGATGTGTTCTGGTTGCCATCTTTGTGAAATTGACATGAAATTCACTTTATAGGTTGTCATCATTAGAGTGAGAAGAGCGGATTATCCAGGCTGAGCTCATTCACTACAGGCTTGTCAATCACACGCTCTTAGCTAGTAAGTGTGTGCTCTCCTACTGTTTCACTTCGCTAACCAGAGACTCAGTCAGTCTACAAGATTTCCATCCTATGTACCAGTTTATGTGCCTCCCTCACTGCCTAATAAAACTTACCTATATCTTAAAAGGATGAAAAAAGTACTTTTTCAGTTGCTGCTATTGAAACTGAGTAACTTTTAGCTACACTGTAACTCTTTAAGTACATGCATTTATGAGTGATATTAAAAAATGTGTTATTGACATGCATAAATACTCTACGCACACCATCCTTCACTTTTGGCAAAAAAGCCTGAGAACTATCTTTGAGATGAGGTTTTTTAAAAATGACATAATTATTCACCACAGTGTGTTTCCTAATTAATGACAAGGTTGTGTGTTAGAGGTGACGATGAGCAATCAGCGCTATCCTGTTCAAGCTAATCAAAAAACATATTTTATTGATAATTTGTTATCTTGTCTCTCTGCAGTCTCATTTTTTTGGTTGCCATTCATTGATGCTAATCTGTGAAATGAATGAGTAAAATGACAAGGTTAGCGTTATTCCAATAAGTTTAAATGTTCCCTCCATGATGCTAATGTTTAAATTAGCATCTTCGGCTTAAACAAAAACCTCCAAACTAAGCAGAACAGCAGCTGTACAGAAAGTCGGACTCTGTTCAATGATGGATAGAGAGCTGAGAGAAAAACCTTTAAGGTGCCGGTGAAATGGGTCAATGGGTCAATGCTGATACACTAGCAGCTCACACCTGAAGCCAAGTCTGTTTATCTGCTTTGCAGGGCAGCGGGTTTCTTTTGAATGCAAAAGAGTGGATTTATACGAAGGAACCACGAGTACAAAAGATCAAGTCCCTTCTTTATGTGGACTGCAGACGTGCTAATACTGCTTGGCAGTGTTTAAATGGTTGTTAATTGTTAATCTAATGTAATTGTGATGCCTTTCTTACCCAAAAGAGAAAAGAGAATGTTATTAAAAATACATAGGAATGAAATTATGATTTAAAAAAAATATATTGTTATATATAATATTGTTGTGGAATCCTGCCATCTCAATCAGTGTGCCATTAGAGAAAGCTTTATAGTTTATACAGCCCCTGTCTGGACAATGGCTTAGGTAAAGGTTTGTTCTGCATTTAGATTTTTTATTGCCACACTTAATGAATTCATTTTACTTAAAAGAAATCGGAAAGAAACAAAAAAAATCAGCAGTGATGGCACATGTTGGATCAGCTTAGACCCCCAAGGCCAACCCAGGAAGGAAATGGTTCTTTGTACAAGACTTGTTTTATTGAATAATTTGTTGTTGATTGTTCTGAGTATTGAACATTTCTGCAAATGTTCATGGTTTAAACCCCTAATCTGCTCAAGAACAGTACGAGGTTTAGTTATTAGCTCCTATATCTGAGACTCTGGTAGCAACTAATGACTTCCAATCTTTAAATGTTACTAAAACCAATGTTCCTGTAACTCTGTATAGGACACATACATGCCACAAAACTAAGATATTAATATTAACACAAAGTATAGATGGCTAAATCTGTAAACAAAACCTAGGTTGTTCATACCAAACATAGGGTGTGAACCCATTCTGCTCCAGTCTGCATGCCAAATATCCTTGGGCAAGATACTAACCCCATGTTGCTTTCCGATGCATCCGTCGGAGTGTGAATGTGTATGAATGTTAGAGCTTAGAAGAAGTGCTCCTATGAATGGGTGTGATTGGGTGAATTAATTAGTTGTATAAAGAGCTTTGAGTGCTCAGAGTAGAAAAGCGCTATATAAGAACCAGGACATTTACCATTTTAGTGACTCTGTGTGTTTAAAGTTGTATAAGTTACAGAACATTTAGCTTGAAGTGAAGTAGTCTTTGGTTTGCTACACTACAGCGGTCCCCAACCTTTTTTGCGCCACAGACCGGTTTAATGTCAGACAATATTTTCACGGACCGGCCTTTAAGGTGGCACGGATAAATACAACAAAATAAAATCATACGACCAAGACAAAAACTGTGGTACTTTGTAAATATAACAATAAACTCGAATTCACTGTGTAATTGTGTAACATCTTTAGCAGAGTCATCCTAAAATGCGCCAACAACATTGAGAGTATCATACCCTTAATGCTCTCCGGTTGCTATGGTAGCGTGTAAATATTTCTTTCAAAATAAGACACACAACTACAATACAGTAAAAGACCCAGGGAAACTGAGTTAACGATAAAACCCCCGAAAACCATGAATTTCACCTCAACTCTCGTGGCCCGGTACCAAACAGCTCGTGGCCCGGTACCAAACGGCTCACGGACCGGTACCAGGCCGTGGCCCGGGGGTTGGGGACCGCTATTTTATATAATATGCACAATGTGATTTTGATATTTTTTTTTTGTTGAAAGGGACCTATAAATGAACTATAAATAAAAATGTACTTTTTTATTATTAGTAGTATTTACACAAGACTTAATCTTAAGTACTTCAACTTCTATATAAAAACATATGTTTTATTTGGTTAGGTTGACATTATTTAACTTTGCATAATTTGTTAAAAAAAAAAAGTGCTTAAAAGTATTTTTTTCCTAATAAACCAAGAGTGTGCCGTAACTACCACTCAGTTCCTATTCAATCATTCAGTTTAAAAGAATATATATTAATTTTTTATTCTTCCAAATATTAAAAAATCCCTCTTACTATGTTCTTTTAGGTTACTTACATTACAATGATGTTTGCTTTTTGCAGTAAGAGGATTCAGCTCCCTGACATTTCTCTAGCTCATGCAAAGTGAGTTGCTCAGTGAGCTTTCTTTATGAACTTGAAACATTCTGTACTGGCACCTTTGAGAATTTCATAAAGTTTCTAATTTTAGAAGTCTATTCAGTGAAAATATGACTCGATAAGGACACAGCGAATATCTAGGCATTTGGCTTTTTGAACGCAACTTCATAAGGATGTTAGGAGCTGGCTGGCTTTTATGTTTGTGCTGTGAAACTGTATTTTTAGGGACAAGTGATTAAAAGCACAACGTGAGTAGAAGCAAGAAAACACACTTCACTTCTTCAAAGGCTAAAACCCCACAAATGGCAGGCTGAAATCAACCTGCCCACTCTGCTTATAGCAGAGATGAAATTAAAAACTAAAATAGATATTATACACGTACATACATACATGGATACATAATTACAGACACAATGCAGTTTTTAAATCAGCTTTATCATACTGGGTGCAGATACTGTACAAAGAAACGTACTCACACACACACACAGTCATGTTCACAAGGACACACAGATTCAGCAATTTGTAGTGACAAACTACAGAGTGAAACTCTAGTTGGACTTTTGTTCACCTTTGCGCATCTGAAGGCACCATCCATTAGAGAAGGGCTGTCAAGCCATGCTGGGAAAGTCACACACAAAGGCACTGAGTGCTAGATACACACACACACACACCAACACACATGCACGTGAATGTGCAAACGCGACTGCCGTTCACACGGATGAAAAGCTCTTTGTTGGCAGCTTGGAGGTCTGCAAGCATCAGGCTGGGCTGCAAACTGACAACAGCTTAAAGCTAGTTTACAGAGAGTGTGGAGCTTTGCAAACAGAGTTTGTTGGACTAAACTGAACGTTTCTAACACATTAGAGATTGTATGCATCACCAACTAATGCACACAATCTTTAGAAATTAATTAATTAATAGCAGAACAGTTTTTACTCTCTATTTCTAGCAATGGCGTACAACTCTGTGTAGCTGTGAGTCATATATTTCATCAAATATGTGATTTTTTTTATTGTTATTTGCATGTAATTTGTATGCGCTGCATAGGCAGTGAGTATTGAATAGAGGAGAATTTAATTTGATTAAATTGAATTGAACTGAGAGAGCAAGTCACAAAGAGACCGAGCTGCAGAGACAGAAGCCTCAAGTCATTAATTTTGATTTCTATTCGGTGTCATGACAGAGCCACGAAGTGTAAAGCTGCATTGTTCAGTGACTGTGCGGAAAATCAAAGCCAAAGACCTTGACAAACGAAATCAACAAATAGGCTGCTGTGTCATTTAAAAATGGCAGATTAAAATCAAATATGATAAAAAGAAACAACTGCAGCATAATTACAGTAGATATTCCTAATCAAGTGTTAGAGTTCAACAACCTTAGGATCAGTAGTGCTCTTGCAGTTCAACACTAAAATGAAACACGCTCGGCACATCTGTGTAGCATTTTGTTCTCCAAGCGCACAAGTGGGAGCAAAGAGGTTTGTTCCAATAAGGCACAAACCTGAGTTCTCTTCATTAGCGGAAAATGTGCTAAGAATAGACAACTGCTAGGTCTGTTTTTGTTACAGTGACACTTTGTTGATTCTATTACAAAAAGCTAATTAAATACTTGGAGGGAAGATGCCAAAAAAAGCCCAATAATACTTACATTTTAATGAAATGTTTTTAATTAGTCACTGTTCATTAAATGTGTAAAAATTGTCTTAAAAATAGCTTAAATTAATGTTAAAGTTACAATGCCAGAAAATCAGTCGGCATTTATCTTACAAGTCTTATGTGTGACTATTGGCAACAATAGTCTTGCTCATATAGGGGGTCATATGTTTGTTGGGTTTTTCTCTGTATGTACTATTGTGCGGTCTACCTTACAATATAAAACGCCTTGAGGTGACTGTTGTTGTGATTTGGCGCTGTATAAATAAAACTGAATTGGATTAAATTGAGTAGGTTGCTGTAATTATATTACATTCATCTGGAATGCAGTAAAATAACACATTATTGTGCTAAATTCAGCAGGAGCACTATTATTATTAATCTCATAATTATGTTAACACTTGCATTACATAAGTTCTGCCTTACTAAATATACAATAATCTGCAGGATGGGCAAAAAAAAAAAGATTAGTCATGCCTTTCATGTAGAATTTGCACGACTGCCTGGTTTTAGTTCCTAAAGGAGGCTTTTTAAAAATAGCAGAATGGTCTACAACTTTTGAGGAGAGCAGATGTGTAAATTATTTTGAATTTACTGAGCAATGGGACACAAATGTGACAGTAAGATACAAACCGAGGCCAGGCCAAACAGCAGTCTATCTCTGCGAACAGGACATCGGTGCTCTTTTGCAAGCAGCTGCAGAGGCAACCTCTTTCTAACCTCGCCTGTACACCGTCTGTGACGGTAATGCAAAACTAGCATCAAGACACCCAGGGAGATGCTCAAGCTGAGAGTACGCCAACCTCTACCAATCAACTAAATCTGGATTTTACAAAAGTAGAAATGAACGGGGTCCGCACTGTGGTACATTTCGACCTCTCCCTATAGGAGAATCTGTTGAATCCTTTGTGGGATGATCTTCAGTCACTCTGCTGATGTCCCAAAAAGTTAATTCTGGGCGTGTTTTCCAATGAGTGATGAAACGTTTCTCCCACTGAAAATGCTACACCCGTAAGATTTGAATCCTAAAAAGATCAGAATGTGAAGGACGGGGATTTGTGCTGATATATGTGCATACTTCAGATTCAACTTTAAGGGTTACTCCTTGATTAATTAGTGACTCACACCTGACACCACACAATCAGCAGATCTTTTGTACAATAACTTAAGCATATTTAATAAAGCTATTCAAAATGTTGCCTTCATATTATGAAAATAGTGAAAGTGAGAGGTCCTTGAAGTACACAGGATGCGGGTTGAACTTTGGTAGTTTTTAATTTGCGTAATAATTTTCAGCATTTTTTTTTTAGCTCTAAGTGCAAGAGCTAGCAAGATGAAATATTGAATTAAAAAACCATCAGCCAAATCCATTTTACACCAACTCCAAAGGTCACCATGTGAAGCCCAATTCTCATTTAATTTTCTTATTTTCTCATTTTGTAATAATTTATAACAGAAGAATTTCAGACACACACTATGCTGATTAGTAGGGCGGTCAGAACTATTAGAATTCAGAACTAGTTTGATCAAAAAATGAGGGATCAAGTGAGATTTTTTTTGTGTCAGATTGAGCTGACCATAAATGGTCAAAAAAGTTTGAGTTCACTTTTACTTATATATCACTAAATCACAACAAAAGGCATGCTACAGAGGAGAATCAAATACTACTAATTATTACTAATTTAGTATAAACTGGTGCATAATTACAGAGACTGAAAGTGGTGAGTAAAGAAGAAACACTCAGTGCATCATGGGTAGTGTAGTGAATTCCTTTCTACAGTTGTCAAAAGAATGCTATGGAGACACCGCAGGACTGTTTTGAGTTTACAGAGTGAAATGTACTTTCACATTGAGGACAGGGAAGGAGTGGTGCTGCACCACTGAAGGGTGAAGGTGAATAAATGGAGCCCCATTTGCAGCCAGAGTCTTAAGGAAAACTGGTCTGGCTTTTGTACCAGAGACGTCGACACCACCGTAGCTTAGCCACTATTGACTAGCTGCCCTTACATCGCATGTGGTGAAGGTCTTGGCTCACCTTAGACAACAGGGGAAAACCTCGCTTTACCCTCTGCAGTTTGATCGAAGACCAAATCTTGGAGCGGATAATTCGCTCACTTACAGACTGCGTAGAGCTTACTCCAGTCTCAAAAGTAACGGCTGTGTGATGAGGACACAAAGCAGCTGTGGGTGAGAGGGAGTCCACTGGTAATGTCAGGAAACACATCCACCATCATGGATTACTGACTACATGATAGACAGGCCACATTATGTGAGACTGGGCAGCAATCGGTCTAATTTGGACTGTGCTGTCTCCATTCCTGTTCACCTTCTACAACTCTGGGTAACACTTCCACCTACAGAAACACTGAAATTTCTTCAGTTGTTTATGAGTGATGGGCAAGAGGAGGAATATAGACCACTAGTAGATGATCTTCTGTCTCCACCACAATTAAAGCCATAGCAGAGAAGGTGTCACTGAAGAAGTCCATCATGGAGAATCCCGAGCACCCTCCTACTGGACAGGCAGGCACCTTCTCTAACAGACTGATTCAGCTCCACTGTCACAAGCAAACAGGAAGTCTTCTATACTTAATGCAATTTCTTTTAGTATATTTAGCAAATCATTTACAATTCTTTTTTGAATTGTTGATTTGGAAGTATTTAACTTTATTATTATTTATTAGTAAAATACACTATTAACCATACCTGCACCCAGCGAGGCAACATGTCAGCCGAATGATGCGTTAGCATTTGTTAAGTGAGGATAATGCTGCAAATCTTGAGCATGTGTAAATTATGAATTTTGTGAGTATTTTGTATTTATGTATATATCGATTAATCTATAAGAGCCTGCGTAAACACCAGTGCAGCTGTCACACTTTAGCTTGCATAGTACAAGACAGCATATTGATGGCTCGCTAAAGGCGGCGCGGGTGAGTCTAAGACAGGCAATGCTGCATTTCCAGTGACGTTTTTCTTGGACAACCTGTGCTAGAAAACACATTCATGGACCTTTCTGTTGACTATATATTGTGGGTGTACTGATTTACAGCACTAATAACAAATATTGCCAGTTGTTCTGTCACGACTGGGGCAGCAGTCGTGTGTGGTGAGAGGAAGGATCCAATTGCAGACAGTCGTAGAGATGCGAGTGGGTTTATTTACAGTGAAAACAGGGATATAAAGGCAAGTGCGAAACTAAACGTAAACCTAAACTGGAGAAGCTAACGATAAACAAAACCCAAAACTATAACTCACAAATTCACACAGGGAAGGACACATAAGGAAGTGAGGCAGAGGATGAGAAGCTGGGAACGGAGACACGAACAGAGGAGCAGAGAGACGCGGAGATGGGTACATACACTCAGGAAAGAAAGGAAGCACTGAGTTACGCAGACGACGAGACAAGGACCACGGGCAGACACACACAATAAATACACGCTGGGTAACACACTTTCATCATTAGTTCCCTCCAACAATGTGCTGACATGTGTGAGTCTTTGTATTCATGCTGTCATTATTATTTCTTATATTGAGACAATGATTGTTATTCTCTCACTGATGAATTCAAAGATTCCAACGTAGCTGGAAATGCACTAAATGACTGGACGCTGCTGAACGGGCCAATCACAGCAGCCATGGGCGAGATGGTAAGATGGCACCAGTGTTCACGGCAAGCCGTCTCCTCCCCTGTTGTTTGTTGTTTGTCGTCCTTCTCTCTATGTGCTGCTCTGATGTCTCCACGTTACTTGCCTATGATCGCCAAACTCTTTTGAATCTCTGGCCTTTGGACTACCAGACACAAGATTTTAAATGGAGATCCTCCGCTTTCGAAGCACTTTCCTGATTACCTCCGCCACTTACCATCTTCCTTCTTTCAAAGGAAACATTCACGGAGACGGGGTAAACGTGGCGGCATCCGTGTTCGTATCAAGGCCTCCTATGTTGCGATAAATGATCGCTATACTATAAACATCTTGTCATCTATTCCTGCCCTCCGGGACCATGCTAACTTCAGACTGTTCTGTCATTGCTGGATTTGCCCTGTTGGACCATATGGTTACCTGGGCTTCCCAGCTGATCTTCCACCCGCTCTGTGCTGGGTCCTCCAGAGGAGGTGCAAATCTCGGTAACCTTCGTATATGTGCTTTTAAATTTGAGAGCAGGACACCAGCCCAGAGGTAAGTTAGTGTACCCATACAGTCTTCTGGGTGCCGTGTAGCGTGCCCTCCC
>VUQR01024881.1:0-15065 GCA_015108515.1 Hemichromis elongatus | reverse complement strand
GGGGGGGGATGAAGGGGGGGGGGGGGGGGGGGTTGTTGATTATGTCGATTAAGCATCATGAAGTGGAGTGCGGGGGGTGATTCCCTAATATTTTTGCTATGAGTTAGCAACCCTATTAGTTAGGTTTTTAATATTTATTTAAGTACTGTTTAGGACACCGGAATAGGGAGGATGGTGTAGGTCTGAGTTTATTAGGTTGATTAGTATTGCTAAACTATAAAAGTGTATTTTTGGCATACAGGTATAACAGACTAGCTTTAATGTTTTGGTTTTTTAAACTGAGTATGAACTTATACAAAATGCAGCAAAACATTTATTAAAAAAAACAGTTTTATTGATTATAAAATACACTATATCGGATTCATATCGGTATCAGCAGATATACAAATTTATGATATCGGTATCGCCATCTCTAGTTCCTAGTTCCAGAGCAAAGAACAGAGAAATCATGAGAAATGATGAACAAAGAAAACTGCGTTTGTACAGCAGTGGCTCTTAAAAAATAAAGTTTATCCCACATAGAAAAGTTTAGTTGTTTTTTTTATTTTGGACAAATTACCAGCTTCTCTCCATAAATCATAAAACAACACAGGCCAAGACATTAAATATAACTGTCATCAAATGTAATCATTCTACTTTCCATTGAGGATTTGACATGAAAGTGCAGATTTTTGTAATCGTGTGACTGTTTCCTTGCTGTGAAAGCTGATGAGTACCTCAGGGTGTCTCTAAAGTGCATACACAGAGAAAAATAAGGGTATCTGAGTCATCACATACTATTAGCGTCAGCCATCAGTGTCACTGTTTTGTGGACATTAGTTAAGTTTCTTCATGGTCAGACTGACTGAGTATAGACAGAAGAAAATTTGGGACTAAAATAAAGACACACAAAGCCACTGCAGAAGGCTCAGTTCATGAGCTGCTGTTATTGCTCTCGATCTCCTAGTTTGGCACATACAGCCTCAATAAAATAAAAAAGTAAAAGCCAATGAGCAAGTCATTAAAATCAAACAAACTGCTGGGAACCCTTTGCAGCAGACACCTTGACATTTTTCCAGACTCGTGCTTCTTGAGCCAATCCTAAGCAGGTTTTACAGTGTGATAGCATGCTTTGTCTTTATTGGGGAGGCTATGAGGTGGCCCGGAGGCTTCACCCCAGCACTAACATGCTGGTGGAGGATACATCAGTATGCCTTCAGAGTGCCTGCAAAAGCTCAGAGCAGTTCTAACAGCAGCTTCACCGCATTAATGAACTTATAATGAATTATAGTACGATTATAATTTGATGCTTCAAAACTATTGAATAACATTTGCTAATATCAACAGCTACTTTCGATTTGGCCTGTTCAGATGATTCCAGTCTGGAGTGGGGTGTATTGTCTCACTCTCGCTAACTGCTTGGCTATTGGGATGCCTGCTATACAAGTTAAAATATAAAGAGTTGGATTTGAATGGCCGCCTTTGGGGAGTGTGTAGGGCGTGCATGAAGACTCCTGTTTGGAACTGATGCGTTTTGGTAAAACAGAAGAACATCTGTTCTTGTGATCTTTCTTATTTTTTAATGGTTCCACATGCCAAGACTAGAGAACAAAGTATGTGTTTCTCATTTTAGCAGGTCCTTATTGTTTTCCTATTTGCTCGCAGTGCTCGGTTACACGCTCCGCTCTCATTCAAAATGCATATAAAAAGTCAGACTTCTACAGTGGCCGTTATTAGACGTTCAGTCTGAGGAGCTTCAGTGAAAATGAGCAGGCTGTTAGCCACGATGCTTTCCAAAAAAAACAAACAAAAAAACCTCAACTGATACCAAAAAAAAAGGATTTTTAAACAACAGCTCATGCAAAAATATTCAGTTCATCACTGAAACCAGCCGGAGCTCTTTAATGAGCTAAACAACAGCGTCCTCTCATACTGAAGCTGGACTCTGGTGCACGTTATGATGTGCTTTGTTTACATGTCAGCTCCGTGTAAGTCAGACGATTCATCCTCTATTTGTGCTGGTCCATTTCCAAACTCCCCTTTATCTTCAATGCAGTGTGCTTGTGAAGCCTTTCATTAACACACACACACACACACGCGCACACGCACACACACACACACACACACTCACACTGATTTTTCATTAATTTAGTGTCAGAATTCATCATTACACACATTTTCTTAAAAAAACAACCAAACAAAAAATACTCCTGAACTTGCATCTGTTATTCTAAAGTTTCAGACATCTGCAATTAGAAGTTTTGAATCTGTTCTCTCATCCTTCATATTTTCCACTAGGCACACTCAACTCACATTCATGCAACTTTTAAACATGCCTATTCTGGGACGGGAGCGACACAGCGGTGCAGTGGTTAACACCATCGCTTCACCTCCTTGCTGGCTTTTCTCTTTGTGTTGAGTTTGCATGTTCTTCTGGTTCCTCGGCATTCTCGGGTTTTCTCCCATAGTCCAAAGACATGCTTGTTAGGTTAGCTCGCGATTTTACTGGTTTTAGATGTGAGCGTGTGGTTCACTGTCTCTGTGTTAGCCTTGTGATGGAGTAACAGTTTGTCCAGAGTGGCAGCTTGTACTCTGCTCTGTGATACAGCACTTTGTGGCTGCTCCTCTGTGAAAAGCTCTCTGTTAATAAACTTTACTTATTTAGTATTGTTTACCTTGACTTCTGCGCTATGTTAGTTGGGATAGGCTCCAGTCACCCCTTTGGTAAAATGTTAATAAAATAGTAGGTAGCTGGGCTGTTTAGGTAATTTGGGACATAGCTTTTTATTAAATGTGTGCAAAGCTTCATATCGCTGGTTTTACTGTGTGACAGTGAAGTGGATCTCAGCAGCTATGTTTGACTATGAAAAATGTGGCTTCAAAATCGGTAAGACACATTTTAGTATTTCAGCAATTTCTGATTCAGTGTAAATTGAATTCTCCTACTATTAACCTAATATGCCTGAGTTCAAAGGGATTCAGATTCTGCCATTATGGTCTGGTCAATATAGCTTTAGAAATTAACCCCAAATCATTGGTGTTCAAACAGCCGTGTGTTTGTCCCTGCAGGTGTGTTTGCAGCCGGCAGGTTAGAGCCTCGTGTCATGGACTTCATCTTCTGCTTCTTCTGGCAGTGAGGAGATCTTGGCCGTCTGTGGCGGCGCCCTCTTGTTGGAGTTAAGGCGGTGAAGCGTTGGGAAGAGGCGGAGCCGATCAGCTGTGCTCATGGCCTGTTTGAGGTGACTCTTCTCGTTCATGAGCTTCTGAATGGAGTCATATGTTTTCATGGAGCTGCCTTCAATCATCTGAACAGGAGGGAGAGAAGGAGGAGAAGCTGCTTCATTTTGTTGTTCGTCAAAAAGCTTTTTTTTTTTGTAAAACATGCCAACTCACCAGAAATGTAAAAAAAAAAAATAATGCTGCATTTATGTATGTTTGTTTATTTTAAAACTTCATGCACGGAAAAAAGTATTTTATGTAAAGAGGTATTCCTGCAGATAATAATTCTTGCCCCCTGTAAGGAAGTTTAGACTTTCCCATTAAGGCAGCACACCTTGTTAGCATTGCAAACATGCAAACAAACCTGCACTTTCAAGACCCACAACATGAGGGAGTGCTGACAGATGACCATCAAAGGCCAACTTACAGTGCTCTACTGGAGTTTCATAAACGTCTCCAAACATATGAGAGCAACTCAGAAATAAACTTAGAGCAGAACTTACCAGGAATGACTGACAGTCCGTCAGTGGATCCACCCTGTGTTCTGACATGATGACGGTGCAGCCTGAAAATGCCTGTTTCAGTGTCTTCCTCAGGACCTTCAGTGTTCTGTTTACACACATGCACACACACAATCATTACTGTCATCAAAGGCTTTCCCTTCACTGCTAAACACTGCATTATTTTAACCTCGGGCAAATTCTGCAGAGCATTAAGCTAGACTGCTCATTATAAGCTTCATTTACTACCATGACCCCCCCCACCCCCCACCATTCTGCACATATGGTTACACACACACACACACACACAAACACACATACATTAGGCTAAAATTACTGTAAGCACTTTGGATTGTCACCATATGCAGTGACAGGAACACCACACATGCTGGATTTGCATGACTGGCGCTGCAATGTGACTTCACCTTACTGCTTGGCTTTAACGGGGAAAATGCCACAAACAATATAGAAATGCTTTCAGGAGGCAGCTGTGTTTAAGCACGTGTTAGCAAAGCAACTTCATAGACAAAACGTTTTTTATTCACTTCTAATGAAAGCTACTTGCGGCTGCTCCTTTGTCACATGGGGTCATTACAGCAGGTAACTCTGCATGTTTGCTTTGGCAGAGTTTTAGACTGGATGCCCTTCCCGACACAAGCCCTCTTCTAATGTTACCTAAAGAACCCAAAAAAACTGAAAAAGTCTGAAACTAAGTTTTGGAAACTACAAATGCTAGCTAATACTTTTTGTGCTAACTTTATCTATTTTATTTCTTCTTTTATTGTGATTTTCATATGTTTGTCTGAAACAGGTCTCTCATGTAAATGAGACACTGAGTCTAAATGGGACTATCTGTATAAATAAAAGTTACTGATAATAAATGCTGTTTTTTCCTGCAATTCTACTGAAGTAGCTTTGCATCAGTCACCGCTCTTCTGGGTCTTTGTATAATTCCTCAGCTCATCGACTGACTGAATCAAGCCTCCTTTACCTCCTCCTCCTTTAAATCAATCCATCACAAATAAAAAGTCTGAATAGCAGATGGTTGAGTCATGTTAAAGCTATACCTTATGATTTAAAGTAAAAAAAAAAAAAACTGCCTAAAACTCGACATATAGAAGAGTCTGAAGCATGAGCTTTTAGATCCAAGGCCTTACTTGCATAGAGACTGAGCTCATTGTGAAAACATTGTTTAAATCATTGTGGATGGTTATGGCTCAGGTTGTAGAGCATCTCATCTACCAATCAGAAGGTAAGTGAATCGGTCCCTTTGTATTTGCAACAGTTAGCATATGTACATAAAAGTGCTCTGTGATGGAGTGAATGAAACGTGCAATAGAAAGCACGATGAGTGCTCAATTCAGTAGAAGGGTATTATAAACATACCACTCTTGTTACCATTTAACAGCACGTGTAAACCCCATATACCGGTCTAGTGATATTTTTAAATCAAATGTGATTTATATATGATGATTATTGAGTAGACAGTGCTTAATGCTCACATAGGGTCAAGGTAGGCAGAAGGCTCATCGAGCAGCAGGATACGAGCTCTGCTGAGGATGGAACGGGCAAGACAAACCAGCTGTTTGTGTCCATTGCACAGCACACTGCCTCCATACTCCAGCTGAAAGTCTAGCTTGTCTGGGAACTGCTCAATCACAGACTTCAGACCCACCTGAGGCCACACAAGACAGATGTTACTTTTCCTGAAAGTCTAAAGTTCAATATTATGTTTATCTCATTTTTATCATTTTGAAATATTAGTGTAAACTTCATGACATCAGTGTTGAAATGGCAGTAATTTTACCAGCATTACTGTCCTAACCAGACAGTGCAAAAATTACATGCTATGTGACAAAATATTTAATCTTCTGTGGTTTATTTCCCAAATATAATCCTAGCATGAGGGAAAACTCAAAGAGGGCATATAAAATTGTGTCTAATTACAAAAAAATGAGCTTTATTATCTCTAATTGAGGGATAAAATCAAAAACAGACTAGTTTACAATCATAACTGCAATTAGGAGGCAAAGAAAACACAGCCTCCTCCTCACCTCCTCAGCCACCTTCCACAGTTCTGTATCACTGTAATTTCCATGTGGGTCAAGGTTCATCCGGAAAGTTCCAGTCAGGATGAAGACTTTCTGTTCAATAAAGACCAGACACCTAAGCAGTTACCGGTAAATCTCAACAGACTGGAATAAAAAGACATCTTGCAACGTCCAAGAACAATTAGTTAAGCAAGTTTTAAAACAAACTTAAAATAAATCTCTTTTTAAATCTAGTTAAGTATAAGATTCTTTTAATGTAGTATTTGTGAACAGAATACCTAGACTACAGCATTTTTTCTGTAGTTTAACCAGCATGACTGAAACTCCTCCATGAATTTGCCACCTATTATGGCAGAGGGATAAGTGTGTGTTAGTGTATATATAAATTTCCCCTGGTAGGTCTCCAAAAGCAAATTTGTTCAACACGAAGACCCAGATCCAGTGCGACTCATTACGACCTTATGGAGAAAAAAAAAAACTATAGACCA
Organism: Hemichromis elongatus; assembly: GCA_015108515.1. NCBI lineage: Eukaryota > Metazoa > Chordata > Actinopteri > Cichliformes > Cichlidae > Hemichromis > Hemichromis elongatus. Next base: position 8,828 of record VUQR01024881.1, on the reverse strand, counting down.
TAGTACATTAGCAGGATTGGGGTTATTTCTGCCATATGTTTTGAAACTTCAGATGAAGAGAGGAGTTGAACTGCCAGTTGATCAGCACCTTGTGTTGAGTTGGAGTCCACATGTGACAGTGGACAGGACAGGTCTGGTGCACCCAAAGAGATAATAAAAATGTGTTGGGAACATTTGGCAGAGGCCTGTTTAATAGGATCTTTAACTCCGACATCTTTCACGGCTTTCTGAGGAAGGCTGGGGACATCAGATTTGGGCGTCCGTTTAAAGGCTATTGGCTTCTTCAATAAAAATTGTTTTTTTTTTACTGAGTGAAAAAGGAGGAGTTTGGAGAGGCCATCAAGACACCTTTGTACAGCCATTACCACAGTGGTCCATATTGCCAGTAATAAGCTGGACTGGTTCTTCAAAAATGTGATTTCAGTAGTAATTTAAAACCAACCACAGATTTAGTTTACCTTACAGGCTGAGGGATGCCGTTCTAAAGTTTCGGAGCTGTAACCTCAAAAATGTGATCAACCTTATTTTTTTTAAAAAGAGGAACAGTTAAGAGACCCTGATCACTGTTGTTATAAGGTCTCAGTAGCTCTGCTATATAATCAGGAGCCTAGCCATGTAGAGCTTTATATGTTATTAATAAAAATAATGTGATGATTTGGTTCTGCTGCTTTCATTGATCATTGAGCTCCATCTGACACTGGGGCAGTTTGTGGTTGAGTGTGACGCAGCTGGGATGAGAATTAACACCTCATATTCTAAGGCCACAGTCCTCGGTTGGAAAAGGATGGAGGACCCACTCTAAGTCGGGAGGAAACTAGTCATTTGAGCCGCTGCTCCTGCATATCAGGAGTCAGGTGTTTCAGGCTTTTCACCAGGATACCATTATATCACTCGGTTGGTTCGGGATGCCTTGGTGTGTCCCCCAGAAAAGCTGGGGGAAGTGGTAGGGGAGAAGGGTGACTCAGGTGTCTCTGCTTAGACTGTTTTTAGACACAGATAAGCAGTAGAGAATAGATGGCTGGATAACTGTCTGAAACTGCAATAAATATCAGATATTAATTACTCATCGATATACCTGTGGCACCACACCGAAGGCCTTCCTCCATGTTTGCAATGAGACAGAGTTCCAGGAAATACCATCAATAGAAATATCTCCTTCTGTGTAGGTGAGACGCAGCAGAGCAGACAGCAGAGTGCTCTTCCCTGAACCTGTTCGACCCAGCAGACCAACCTGCACACAGTCATAAAATGTTCACGTTAAATGCTCATATCCAGCTTGAACCCCTTCAACATGCCCTCATGCATCTCTTGACCTTGTGTCTACATGCACAGCTTTTATATTGTAATATTGATGACAGCACTTTCTCATTAGTATGGATCATGCACCAGCAATTTTGTGCATATTGGCTACTGTGTCAGTTTACTTATGTCCTGCATGATACGACATATCAACATTTAACCTATTTCCATTGACACAAAACATGAAATAGGATAAGTTTCTCTCAGGAGGGATGTTCGCTTTCCAAGTGCCTCTTTAGTTTAGCTGGCGTCATACTAACACCAGTTTCTTTTGACAGAAGCACCACTAAAAGCTGTCTATTGTTCTTACTTACATTTTTGTTATCCTTCTCTGCACTAATCTATTCAATTGAAATTTTAATTTGAAATAGTTCATAATCATTTGAAACACTGAAATAGCTGCCTCCATTTATGGACTACACTAACGGGCTGATGTTTCTTTTGATGGAGGATTTCTAAACCTTTGGAGGAGAAGAGTCTGTGGTCTAGATGGTCTAAAATCCCTCTCTTCATTCTTCCTTGTGAGGCAACAATTAGCACATTTGTCAGGAGGCTATAGAGCATCTAATGGCACAAAACTATAGCACTGATATTTACTGTGTTCTGATTCATTATGACAAAGTCAAACTGACTATAATTACTATTAAAACCAATAATGGAGAGCAGTGGTGCAAGTGGTCAGATATTGCACATCTTCTCTTTTCTACTGAAAGCTATTTGACCGTTTGTTACTGGGTTACTCTAATTCAAAATCATAAAGCCACTTTAATTTTAAGCATGTGTCATAATGTCATCATGTAATGATGTCATACCCCACACTCACTTACAGCTGTGCTTACTTAGTCATTAGTAAATTGTTTTGTCTGTGTTATTGTTTGGCCAGATTCATAGCCTTACTAGTACTTTAACTCTAAGTAGAAATAACATTTTGCTCATTAGACAATTAATAAATGAGCACAAAAACTTGACTCCTTGCCCAGATTCCTCTAATTTGCAACTTGAAGCTATATTCACACTTCTTTGCCATTTAGGGAGGAAAGGAATCAAGCTATAAACACAACTATGATATTATCACTTTTTTGCCTATTTGTAGGCACAGAGCAACACTTCCACTAAGTCCACATTCACTTCTCTGAAGTCTGTTTTGATCCTAACCTTAGCTCATAATTTTGTCGCCTGGTTTGGTGCAGGGCAATACTGAAAAGAGTTTAACAGAACTACAAGAAACCCATTTAGCATAGCAATCGGATTCAGTGTTACTATAAAAATTCTTTACACATCATTAGCTGAAAACAACAAACCAGAAATGTGTTCACATGTAACCTGTGACACATTCCTGTGGCTGGCTAGTATATCATTCGCAACCTTTCTGTGACCTAACTATGGCACTTGAATTGCTTTATCGCTTGGAGGGAATTATTCTTTTGTTTGGTAAACCTAATCAGGCAGTGGTACCATGCTCTCCCCTGTCAGGTTCCACAGGTCGTCTCTACCTATCACTAAGGACTTACGCTTTGTCCCCCTTCCACAGAGAAGGAGATATTGTTGAGGACGGCACGCCCAGCCTCGGTGTATTTCACTGTGAGGCCCTGGACGTCCATCTGGCCCCGGTTGGGCCAGCAGTCCCGTGCATGGGGGTTGTCGATGACGACATCAGGGCCTCTGCCGCCTCCTTTAGATTTCCCCAACCGAGGATCTTCTGACGGTAGGTCGATGAATTTGAATACTCGATTCACTGAACGCATCTAAGAAGAAGAGAGATACAGAATTTTTGTTTCAGCTTGTTCAATTTGTTTAAATTGTTTTCATCTAGTCACAACAACAGTTACCTTATGGTGCTTTATATTGTAAAGTAAAGACCCTACAATAATAGACAACACAGAGCAAAACCCCAACAATCAATTGACCCGCTGTGAGCAAGCGCTCTGGCGACAGTGGAAAGGAAAAACTCTCTTTCAACAGGAAGGAACAGGAAGCAGAACCAGGCTCAGGGAGGGGCTATCTGGTCAGGGGTTAGAGGAAGAAGGTAGGGCAAAGACATGCTGTAGAAGAGAGCCAGAGATTAATAATAACTAATGACTTACTGGGTGTAAACAACAAACATGAAGTGCAGCATGGGAAGCCCCCAGCAACCTAGAGCTATTGGAGCATAACTAATTGATTTAGGATCACCTCATCTATCCCTAACTTTAACTTTATGAAAAAGGAAAGTTTTAGGGCTAATCTCAGGGTGCCTGTCATCAGAATCCAAACTGGGAGGTGATTCCAGAGAAGGGGCTGCAGGCCTGTGGTACATCGCCAGTTAATAGAGACAGGTTGATCATATTTCAGACTGAAGCATTAATTAATTGTGGGACTTCTTTTAACAACCTTGTAGGAATTGTAAAAGACACTGTGATGGTTTGGAGGAAGTAATTACTCAAATTACCCTCAGAAAGATCAGTTGGAGAAAATAAGTCTAAATAATACCGGAGGAATTATATTCTTTAAAATTAACAGCACTTTCTGAAAGACATTAAATGCACTCCCCACAGCTTCGTACCCCATTTTAGTAATTGTAATGTTATTATTGTATGAAATGAGCAGACAAAAGGGGTTTTTTGGCAAACACTTAAGTGTTCAGTTTCGATGCCATATGTCAAAACAAGATCTAGAGTGTGATTGAGAGAAGCCAATTGAGTCTAATATTAGATGAAATATTGTGTATGTTAAAAAAATCACCCACAAGAATCATTTTATATGAACTGAGTACTATATCAGAAAAAAGTAAAAAAAAAAAAAATTTGATAGAAACTGATAGAACTGATAGAAGAAGAGTAAGGACCGGGTGGACAATAGATAGCTAATAAAACTGGTGTTTGATTCTTCCAGTCAAGCATCAGGCTTTCAAAAGAAGTGAAAAACTGTCTGGGTCTTTGGATGATTAATAAGCTGGAGTGGAACTTTGTTGTCACGCTTTGCTGCTTTTTTAACTTTTTACATGTAAAAAGTAAAAAAAAAGAAAGAGGGGGGATGTCTCCTTACACCCCATCTCCTCGTCTTCTTAGCTATAGAGAAGTTGACATTCTACAAATAAGCTTTTTTCTTAATGAGCAATAAAAATGTGCTTATCAGGAGTTACTTTAATAGCTATTTTAGTATCACTATAAATATCATTTAGAGGGAGTTACAGACACTATTCATACTGGACTGAACAGATGTAACTTCTCCCAAACACACATCACTACCACCATATTGAGAGCCTGTGTGGATACTGAACAGAATGTCCTACACTATGATAAGCTCTGTAAGATCACTAACTACAATATGGAGGAAAAGAACTGATGGATGGGCACAAACCAAAGTCTTAAAAAAAGAGCAAATCAAAGCTGAAGTACAGGCAGTTCAGGTTGTTCTTTCTTTCCTAGTTCTTAACACCCTGCAGCATCCTTTAATATTGGCGAGCCATGGTAAGTCAATAAAATGCCCTTACGCAGAAAAAACATGGCCATTACCCTCTTTAATCTGCTGCTGACTGCGTTTTTGATGGTGTGCACAAATCGCCCTAAACATAAACATAACATAACCATTTGAGATGTGCTTTTCCCTATTTGAGGAAGAAGCATCTTGGGTGAGGAACAACCCTACTTCACTAAGAATGCAGAAATAAATCCAACATCTAGCGTCTCACTAACCTTCAGGATATACATTTATTTGCCAATTGCTTTTCTCTCAACAATGTGATATAAACCTCTAACCAACAGTAGCTACAGGTCACCACTGACTGAAAGGCATGTTGTTCAAGAAAATGAGGCACAATGTTTCTGAGCCGGTGAGGTTATATTCTGAAAAGGTGGGATTCAGTTCGCAAAGGGACAAGTGCATAAACGATTCATTTTAGTACCAAAATAATAGCAATGTGCCAATGAGACATGTTATACTGTAAGGCAAAGACCACACAAAATTTAGATGCTACAGAATCCTAACAATCCATATTGAGCAAGAGCTTGGCAACAGCGAGGGAAACCTTCCTGTTAACAGAAGAAAGAAAAGCTTGACAGACAGAAACATTCAGCGTTTTTTGGGTTTTTTTTATACAGGAGTGGTGAACCAGAAGTCAGTACCATCAATAGTGAAACAGAAAAAACCAACAGGAAAAGTTTAGTTTGAAATGCAGGCTTTAAGATATTTAACAAAACTTTCTTAGGTGTGGGCATTTGCATGAATTCAACTGGCAGATTTTTCACTTATTCGAAGCAAAAATATCTTGTATTAAGTGAAAAAATGGAACAAGTGAAGATTCTCCAGATCCAAGATGCACTATCTAAAAAAAAAAACATCCTTTATCTCACTGAAATGTTACTCTGTAGCTGATTCAGAATCAGAATACTTTATTGATCCCAGGAGAAATTATGTATGATTGTGTTTTATTTTAAGTGTGATGAGATTATTTTGATTAGAAATAAGACAAATATACTTGATTTAAGATTACAAGATTGGTACAAGATTTTGAGTTTCTGCAGTGCATAACTGGCCATTGGCTGTTTGGTATTTAGAAGGAAGTCAGATTTTATTCCTAATTTGTAAACGATGATAGCTTTGTGTGCACATGTGTGTGTGTGTGTGTGTGTGTGTCACATACCATCCCATCTACAGCGATGCTGGTGATGACAGCCCATTGGAAAATCCCACAGATAAGCATAGCCAGGGCCACAATAATGCCAATCTGTCCTGGTTTGTCCCCTGTACAAACACGTGTGTGGACACACACGCACACGGACACACACACACACACACACACACACACACACACACATCAGTAGTGTCCAATCAAAACTGCTCTCTCTGATGTCAGACCCGCATTCAGGTATTGGAGCGCTGCTACTGGCTCCATTGGAAACCAATGAGCTGTGTAATGACCCATTAATGTGCTCTCAATATAAACTGATCCTATGACGCAACAACACATGGGTTTGTGTGTGTATACCTGCATTCCTGTTCACCAAGAAAACACTTGCCCTGTTTTTGTACAAGACATTTTATCCTGAGGCATTTGAGCAATTCTGATGATTTTTCACAGGCAAACTGTTCTCTTCTTATCATCATCTAACTCCACACACTGCAGATAATACTGGGCTTTTGTCCCTTGGTAGGCTCAGTGGGCATATCAAAGTAACATGTGGGAATTTTCAAAATGTTCTTGCAAAAACAATTCAATTTCTAATCACCATTTAATCACAATGATTATTCTCATATTTTGTAATGTCTACAGTACAAACTGACTTTATGATCTCTTGTCATTTGGTTGTTCCCACGCAGCAGCTCCTTTGCTTATAAGCATCTAAAGATATCAGCTGGCCACAATCTAATCACAAAAACATTATCTAAAGGTTTGACATTTGTCACCAGTGAATTCATCCAGTCACCAGGCCAGTCCTCAGATTCCCATCGGGGCACAACTACTAGATATCAGGCACAAATGTCTTAGTCCGCATAAAGTCGCACTCACTGTTGCTTCCTGTTGCGATGAAGGCAGCAGCAGTAAAGAACAGAGTGAAGAGCATGTCACAGCGGAAGAGAAACCAGCGCAGAACCGACAGGTAGTGGAACCAGGCGGCCGTGTGAGTGTTCAAAGCCTTGTGGAAAAGCGTCTCAAAGTAGGACTGGCGCTCAAATGCCCGAATTGTCCATAAACCTTTTAATGAGAGGATGAGATGGGAGAAGATCGGGGTACGAGCTGCAAGAAAAGGAAAAAGAAAAGACTTTAAAACTCGTAATGCATAATCACTTAATTTGTAAAACAATGCCTGCATTACATATCAAATATAATATGAAAAACTGCTGGCTAAATACTGCAAAAGATCATTTAATTTCACTATTTGTTACCTTTCTGTTAAGTTACATTTCTGATTTCATAAACTACAATACATATACATTCATTAAACAAGAATCAACCTGGAAAAGTTATACTTCACTTTATTTTCATATCTTATGTCTTTTTGGTTACAATAATTTCTTCGAGATTAAAATTCAATGGCCATGTCTGACTAATATAAACAGAACATAATTTCCATTGTGATTTGTCCCTGTGAATCCAGCGGGTAAAACACCAGGATGGGGTGAGAGGAAATCCCAGCTCGGCTCATTTCTCTGACCCCAGTGAGCTCCGAGCAGCTCCGGAAAGAGCTCGGCGTCATCCCTGAAACACATATTAAGTGACAGAATCGAGGGCAGAGCAGAGAGGCCCAAAAAACAGAGCAGCGACTTCGTCAGCAGACCAATAACCGACTTCCTCATCCTCCGACTGTGCAAACCGCCTCTCTTCTGCTCCGTCGGCCGTTTGTAACAATGCATTTCTTCAACTTACGACCACCAAACTAAACTGAATTTATATGTATCAGCCTCTATATTATACACTAATTAGAAATATTTTAAACCCATTACAGTTCTATTACAGAGAAGCTTTAAACGTGACTTTCGCTTAAGCGCACGTAATAAGGTTGTTGATGACTTTCAACACAACATCTACTGTTTATCTCGGGATTAAACTGAAGCTAAAGATGGACAGACACCACCAGCGATACGGTACATGAGTCTCAAAACTGGAAGAAAACGGTTCCTCTCTTTATGGGACACCCTGTCTCTGATTCCACCTTTCCTCTCTCCTATTTTCATGTCTCAGTGACTTCTGGCCCCTAAGCACTGAGCCATCTGTCAGCTTTGCCCACTGACTGTGGTCCCTTCTGAGAGGAAGCGTCCCTCTTCCTTTGTTCTCAGTATTGGTTTTCCTATTATGTTCTCACTTTTACTGATGTATTTCACTACTCACTTTCATTACTCTACTCTTTTCTAAGCCCATTTATCTTCCCCTCACAAACAAAATAAAAAAAATTCATCTTCAGGATTAAACTTTGCACGAGCCGGAGCTAAACACCCAGACAATAAGCATCACATACAAATCGGTAAGAACTATTTAAATAATAAAATTGTGCTTTATGAAGAAGCCATTTCAAACAGATGCTTGACATTTGAATTTTTTCCTACATAGAAAACAGGTCTGGCCCGGATCTGGCATCAAGTTGGCACTTTTGATTGACGGATGTCATGGCAGAGTGTATGTGCAGTGTATGCAGATAACAACCTGGAACTCAATACCACCAAGACAAAAGAACTGGTAGTTGATTTCAGAAGGATGAAGTCTGAGCTGCAGCCTGTCAGCATCAACGGGGAGTGTGTGGAAAGGGTCTCCAGTTTCAAGTTTCTGGGTGTGCACATAGACACAGACCTCCAATGGAGCTCTAACACCTCTGCGGTTTTAAAGAAGGCCCAACAGCGTCTCCATTTTCTGAGAATCCTCAGAAAAATGGACCTGAAGAAGGAGCTGCTGACCGTCTTCTACCGCTGCTCCATTAAAAGTGTGCTGACGTATTGCATCGGTGTGTGGTTCTCCAGCTGCACCACAGCACACAGAAAGGCACTCCAGAGGGTCATTAATATGGCCCAAAAAATCATTGGACATCCTCTTCCCTCCCTGAAGGACATGTACAGCA
>VUQR01024880.1:9843-20366 GCA_015108515.1 Hemichromis elongatus | reverse complement strand
CCATAAAATAATGGTGGAAATAAGGACTTAATACGATAGGTTTTAATGTTTCCTGATAGTGGAACTGAAATGGTAGAGAATAACTTTGGAGATTTTCTTTATCCTTGTCAACAAATTCCATTAAAAACCAAAACCAGCAGTAAACCGATAAACTTATTTGGTGAATATATTGTTCCTATCCATAAACTCTTAAATTGTCCTGTAAGTGAACTATTAAACCGGCCTACCTCAGTTTTCTTGGAGAGCGTCCTCTGGTTCTCTTTGGCCATTGCTTCAGTGATCTTCAAAGCTTTGGAGGAACGGTTCTGAGAGATGAGCCACCTCGGAGACTCTGGGATAAACCTGAGAGACAAAAAGTGTTTAAGGGTGCAAGTCTATAGATGAAAGTCTTAACTCTAATATTTACACTATAATTAATTAATGAGGAGCTTTTTAAATCCCTGGAAAGTGACTAAATAAGTAAGTAAAAATAAGTAAATATGCAAGGTTAAAATGGGTATTATTATGGAATGAGTAATTAAACTGTAGCAGGAGAGGAAGAAGTAGTACATCTCTGTCTACCTTGCTGACTTCCATAACCTTATTTTTTGCTTTACTAAAGCGGCCAGTGCTTCTTGAATCAGCACAGGACAAAAACAATGAGTAACATTACGTATAAACCATAGTCTTAAAGATTATGGTCAGTTTTCCTTTTACTATAATAGATTCTGAGGAAAAATCTATTTTAATCAAAAACGAAGCGCCACTAGCTTTTGCTAAATGTACTGTAAGTCTTGTTTCCTGATACAGATTCACATACCACTTTATTAGGAAGACCTGCATATATGCCTGTTTGTGCAATTATCCAAACAGCCTACAGTAGTGCACACAATCCTGGATTAGTACCCAGATGCGTGAGCTAGAATATCCAAAAACAGAAACTTAATGTAACTGTTGGTGTAGGCACACCAACTCTGGTCTAAGGAATCTCTGCAAATCTTATGACATAATTTTGAGTCAACAGCATTAATCCACTAATCTAACAAGTTATGGTATAACAATGTGCTTTGGTCCTCTTGAAACCAATCGTGTATGGTTTAAATGCCACTAACAATCTTAGTACTGAGAAATGTGCACATAGTCACTAAGGAAACTTCCATTATTTATTATTTATGAAATCATTTATTATTTATGAAATGTTAAAAAAAAAAAGGAAAAAGGTGATGAGCAAAGATTTTTTGAAACACAGAAATGTTCAAATCAATTGTGCCATAGTTGTATCAAGGGTTGAAATAATCTGGTTCTCCACAGAGACACCTACTGGTCACTTTTGCTATTGCCACAGCTTGATAACACTATTATGTGACACAATGACAGAGAGTGTTTGACATTTTTGAACAAGTACAGATGTAAGGTTTTTGTAGGAGTAATGAAAAAAGAGACTAGTAGCTCTCAAGCTTTTAAGCGAGCAGGGTTGCCAGGTTGAACAAGTTGTCCAAGACCTTTTCCCTAACTCTCAAACCCTTACCCTGATGCTATGATTGCCTCAGAGATGAGGCGATCAGCATGCTGACCACTGGAATATTCATATATAAATATGTATGGAGATCATGCATTGTCATAAATGCAACTAGTCATTTATGAGCGAAAGGAAGGCCCAGCCAAGTTTTTGTATAAATAAAGTGGTCTGTTATTACATTATCATCTGTACATGATGACAATGTCAAAGAATATTGTGATTTTGTGTTTTGCTTTTGTTTGTGTTTTACCAGTAATAGCATATGAAGAGGATGTAGGGTACAATGAAGGTGACCTGGAGCCAGCGCCAGTCCGTGATGAAGTAGGCGAGCAAAGGAAGGATGAGGAGACCCACACTGAAGAACATCTGGTACAAGATGCCCACTGTTCTCCTGTACTTCACACCAACAATCTCTGTGACTGACAGAGGGACAGGAATGGTATTAAAAGTAAGTCAATAACACAAATAAGTACATAAATTCCACAAATTTAAGCAAGTTCTTGCATTATTTCCCTAAAAATAATTTTAAAAAGTATGATCAGAAGTTTGTCATTTCTGCACAGATATTTATGCAGATGCTTTAGAGCAAATCAGTTTCAGAAAACAAGGACATGATTACGCAGCACATATGAGGTCATCCAGCCTCCTTTGACACTGAAGCCAAGGATGGTCCTGAACACAAGGATGGAGATGTAGTTTGGTGCTGCAGCCACTGCGAGCCCCGCTACTACATTTAAAATATTGGACACCAAGAAACTGATCTGCCTGCCAAACCTGTGGAGTGAAATGGAAAATACATCAGGTGGGGATTTGTTAACTGAATATTATATTGAACATAATATATTCACACCAGGACACATTAGAGCCACAAGTTTATAGGATGTTTCCCACTGCGCTGTCATTCAGTTGGGAGGTGGACATGAGTGTGCCTATTACTAGCACGGAAACAGCCTTCCTGTGTTTCAGGGGAGTTATAGTTATATATTTCTATAATACACAGTTGTAATTACAGATGTTCCTGTGGCCAGCGCAGAAAACTTGATGGTTGTTGGAGCCTCACCTGTCAGCAAAGTAGCCAAAAGCGAAACTGCCGACCAGGAAGCCCACATTGAGAGTGGACTGGAACATGTCCACCCACCATCCATCTGAACACACCAGGTTGAACTGAAAAAAGGAACAAAGACGTTTTTGCATTTCTATATGAAAACTTTCAGGTTTGTTTATAAAATATTAACAATTTCCCCTACATATCTGCACAGTTTAGTCAATTAATACAGAGAAATTTTAGGGAATTATCTCAAATCTAAATCAACTTTGTTAAGTTTATGCAAATTATCTTTTCACCTCCGTGACGAAGGATTTCCTGCCTTCATACTGATACTCCCAGCTATCCTGAAAGACAAAAAGAGTAAACATTTAGTCAAACACGGAGGGTTTAAACACTTGACTCAAAGTTTTTCATTGTCTTTTTCAGTCATTTGTCTTCCCCAATGGGAACACAGCTACAATTTACAAGGTTTAAATAAACCAGAATAACTTTTTTATCTCTGTAATCTGTAAGGTTTCACACTTTTAGAGGCCTGTGGACACCCTGCTTACAACACACAGGTTTTTCTTTCTTTTTCTTGTTGATCCTTACTGAATATATGGACCAGCAAAATGGTTTTCTCTAGTTGTAATTAATATTTTATAATCTACCCACTATTAAACTTTGCCAAATGGTGCTACTGAGTAACATGAATTAAAATAATATTAAGATGAACAGAAAGTTCGAGGTAGCAGCCTTTTGGAGCCAGCCTCAAGAGTCCATTAGAGGAACCTTTAATTTCCTTCATGGATTACTTTTCTTCAGTCACAAGTGGCTGTGGCTGAAAACTAAAATTAGTCCACTGGGGGTAATGTAGGCCATGAGCACAGACAAGCAAGACAATCTAAAAACGTAGTAAATGCCTGTTGCACTGATCCTGATTATTTTAATGTAATGCTCAGGAAGGCATCTTGGCTTTAAATTATTCTGCAGAAGAAAAGTGACGAGCACTAACATTTAGCCAGTCTCATAAGTAAAAATAATTTAAACTATCTTCAGCCACAAGGGGTTCTACAACAGATGGTCTGTCCCCCACAGAGCCTTATTATCAACATCACAGAGTCAGTGTGCGATTGAGAGAGCCTAAATGTAGAGAACAGCTCTGTGAAGTTCTCTAACGTGTATGAACAATCTGCCAACCAAAAAACTGTACCTGGAACACTTTATCTTGTGTGAAAGTAGTTAAATGCTGTTATGGTGTGTTTTGTTTTATTTATTTTTTTTATCTTTCCATAATGTCACTGATGAACAAAAATGATTTTTAGTTTACTTTTTTTGTCTACTACCTGTAAACAGTAATGAATCTCTTTTTAATACACATGACTGACATTATTAAACTAAAACATCACCCATTTATCTACATAAGCTATGCATATGAAACTATACATGAAACTACATTATTGAAAATTATGCATAAACACTATGAAAAACAGTCATGTAGGAACTGACCTTGCATGCTGTAAGTGGGACTCCACTCAGGTCCAGTTCCTGTGTGTCACAGGTCAGCTCTGTGGTATTCCAGTCCACCTCATACTGCTCACAGGTGCTGTGCTGCACCAGTCCAGAGTTGTTGACCAGAGGCACCGTCAGCCTGCGACTGTCTGTCAGGTTCCAGCCGCATGCCTCCCTCCTCTCCACCACTGCAGGGTCCCGACACCAATGATCAGGGGTGAAACCCTGGAACACGATGCCGACGTATACCCCTGAAAAGGGCAACGACACGAGGCAGAACAGGCCAAAGATTCGCTTCTGACAGCGGCCAAATGACCCGGCCTCTTCCAAGAGGTCATCAAAGGTCATTATTACTATAGAAAAGTTTACGAGATCAAGTCAAATCTTGTTCTGTTCAGCAAACCATGGATCAGTGCAAACTATCAGAGTCCCTTTAGGGGTGCTGAGACCTCATGCGCTTCACACCGGTCGATCCACAAGTCCAAAAGGGCCAGATGAAACACAGCTGGGTAACAGCGTGTTACTGTTTAATAGAGTCAAACACAGGAAGGCAGTTGGATTATGCAATCATTAAATGAATGACTTCTTAAGGAAAGCTTGTATGGTCCCGCCTTCAATATTTATGCACGATCAGGGCATCACAGGACACAGATAGTCAGTTGTCTTTTATTTTTCTAGGAAAATGGTGTGACGGTAATTAACTACACAATACAAACTATAGTGTTTGAATCACTCCTTTAAGGATCATCTTTATGTAAAAAACATGAAGATGATCAGCTGGGTATCAGGATTCTTAACAATTTTAACAAACCAAACAAAACACTAATAAAAAGTTTAATTTGATTCCATCCTCTTAAGACAGTTATGCAGGGGGTTGTTAACAACCTTTTATATATATATATATTTCTCATTTACTCATCTATCCACTAGTATTCCTGGAATATGTAAAAGATAAATAGAAGCAGTGCTAAACATGTTTGATTGATTTGTGTTTGATGGGTTATTATTGTGCAGCGATCCATCAGTGCTTTTATATTAAGCGACTTCTCCTCTGTGTAAAGATATGTTCATTATGAGCAGCAGCATTTGCTGTTCCTGCACCACAGCAGAAAGAAACAGTGGCACACAGCTGATTGTTGAATTTTATGATACAGTTAGACTAAACTGCATGGAGAAACCTGACTTCACTAAATTATCATTGTTATTATGGAGGTTTTTAATAGGGGTTTTCTGTTGTGCTGAACTTACCCTAACCTTTTGGAGGTAGCATTAGGATCATCATATGATCATATGGTCTCATGAGTTCATAAGTGTGTATTTGTTTAAGTACTCTGTCATATTCTTTGTTGTTCAGAAACATAAGTACCATTGTATTTAAGAATTTCAGCTGAATTGAATCAGTCTGGTGTATGTCACATGTTAGTTGTGCTCATGTAAGATTTCTCTATCATATTTGTTTATATCTTATATATTCCTGTCATCACTGTATGATTGTCTCGGATTTGTACTAAATGAAATGAGGCCTGACCTTAATTCCAAAGACTACGCTGTATTTCTTTGATTATAATAAGAAGTTGGCTCATCTCTGGATGTCTGGGGTCTGGATCTCCTCCATGCCTGTTTCATGCCCTGGGCAGCAGGGCTAAGGCTCCCCACACCCTCTAGCAGATTGTTACATGGAGAAACCATTTAAATACAAACGCGCTCACGCACACAGGTGTACACACAGACACAAACTATATCTTTTTTGGCTCCTACCTCAAAGCACATCATGCGCTGTCAGACTTGCATGCTGCACAAAAACATTCAGTATTTAGTATTTACTGTTACTTATCTAGTTTATTGCTGTGGTCTCCATGTTGTATTTCTTTCTTTTTGCTTTTGCGCTCTCTTTTTTCCTTTTCTCCCTTTCCTATCCCCCCAGTCTTGTCTGTAATAACAATAATAATAAAATAAATAAAAAATAAAAACAACGATCAATCAAGTGGACCAACACAGCAAAGGCATAATGATCTACGTGATAAAATAAATCCTTTGAGCATATTTCTTATGCCATAACAACCATAATTCTGGTTATTGAAGTACTGAAGGGAACAGGCAAAAAACAAAGAAAAAAGGAAGTTGGCTCATCTTCCTCAGTTTTTAATAAAACAGATTTCTAACATCCAGCCAGTTTGAGAAAGATTGTGTCTTCCTGCTTTTGACTCCACAGCAATATAGACGGCATAGAAAAGATGGACATAGCCAGGAGACAGCAAGTCGAATATATCATTTTGCTTATTGTGACCTTTAGACAGAGAGCACTGCACAGCAACATCTTGTCAATGATAGTAGTAGTCACACGCTAAATCATTCAGCGTTTTATTGTTATTTTATTCTACATGATTTCTTCATGATTTCTGAAGTTAACATCATTTTTTACTATTAAAAACAGCTGAAAGTAACAAATAAAACCAAAAACCTAATAGAAAGAGTCTTACTACTCTCATTAAGTGAGAACTGAAGTCTTTTTCTCATATATGTCTACACAACATTAAAATTAATCTAAAAATTTAAAACTATCACTCAACTAATAAAACCTAAACTAAACTAAAGTTGATTACTGAAACCAAACTGAATTAAAAACAAAAAAATTATAAAAATACAAAACCATTGTTGCTTTGACTCAAACCCTTAGCCTATGCAATGTTGAATACAAAGGGATGAATGTGAAAAATAAAAAGAAGATAATAAATCTTTATTATCTTCCTCACGTGCTACCTGAAGAGTCAGAGTTTCAAACACTTAAATACAGGATTGGCCGAAGAAGACTTTGTTCAAAAAGCCAGTCGTTACATCTGAGAACAGACACATTCTTGAGGTGTTACATGCAGTTTCATAACTGGAAAAGAAGGAGAATGAACGATGTAGCAGAAAAGAATTAAAATGCTGTGATTTTATCACATTTTCTTCTTTTATTTGCACTAAAATCTCTCATAAACAAGGATTTTGACCTTCTGTCCTTTTGCCGTCCTTGTCAGGACAATGATTAACTAATAACTGAGCTGTCCTATTTGTCCTCCTAACATGCTAAAAGAAGTCCAACAATAGACCAGGAGGTATCTGACAGTATTAGGGTCTCACCATGGACCTGAACATAGCAGCTTTCCTCCTTGGAGCTTTGATCTGCAGTGGTAAGATACTCTGGCATCATTAAATGATAATTATCAATAAATGTGTCATAGCCATAGAAAAGCTAGTTATTAGATTCACTGTGAGAGGCCCCCTCAAGATGAATTAGGGGTTTAAATGCATCGTTTTTGTTTACTTTGGTGTTGACACTGAAGGGACCGAAACAAAGCCACATAAATGCAGTAGTGACAGGTCAGAACAGACAATATTAGATAATAAATTTAAAACTAAACCTGATGGATGATGATAACTGTGGGCTCAAAGCAAAGATGTTTTATATAATGGAATGTTTTCTGTCTATATACATGCTTCTACCTCATTTTTGTTTTGTCTTGTTTCAGTTAAATGATAATGATAAGTGAGGACTGCTGATTAGGTCTGAACTACTCATCAAGTGCAAACAGTAAAAGGGCGCATGATGTTAGAATAGAAGCTTTATACCTCTGTTCGGATGTAATTTCTCTCAGCCCGTCTACGGTCTAAAACGACCTACTTTAGGTGGTTTTCATCTGATTGGCTATATCTTGCAAACAGAAGGTTTGAATGGAGATGGGTGGGGCTTCTGTACTAACAGACACACCTGTGTGCCTGCGATGGCCACACTGGGGATATCCAATCTCGACGCCGTCATACAGAATGAATTTTTTTTTTTTAAACTTCCTTAAAGGGGTGTTTAGAGGAATCGGAAGCGTGAAATTTTCCTTAGAGGGATAACTAAGAAGTTTATCCACCAGTTTAACTAATAATGTAGACTTGATTCAAGATTAGGTCAGATCAAAACAGAAAAGGTTTTTTTTCTAATTTTTTCCTAATTTTTCCTAATTTTTTTCCTAACATATTCCCTTTAATTACATCCCATTAATGAAATGGAACATTGCTTAAATAATTCTGGATTTCATATCTTATTTTGTTATTGTTCGTGTATCTAAAAATATTTTCTGTTGCTTTAGCTGATGCATAAAGACAGATTTTACAAAGCAAATGAAAACAAAGAATAAACTAACAAATCAATGAGTTAATGAATAAAGTTTTGGGTGGGTTTGTGTATAATTGCAGTTGGTGGTACTGAGATAGAGGGCTACTCCAGAACTGAAGGCGCATGGATCCTCTCACTGAATAGACGAATGCATTCAGTTAGCACTTTGGCCGAATGTGCTGCCAAATGTAACACTGAAACACTCTTCACATGCCGGTAAGTTCATACCTCACACTCCCAGTTGTTTTCATGTTTTCATTTTAGGCATTAGACAATTGACTAACACTGGATTTACATACATATATCCTTTTTTTTTTTAAACAGGACTTTTATGTATGATGAAAACGATAGAGACTGCTGGACAGCAGCGGCAAACTCTAAAACAGAGACTGTCATGCGCAGGAGAAACACAGTTTTATATGAAAAAAAAGGTAATTATCTTTAGATTTAGATTTAGATTAGAAGTAATATAAGACTGAAATTTCTGTCTTTGTGTTGTCTCTTTCTTTTGTCTCTGGTGAGTGTTGTACTCCAGTTTGCGTGATCTTTTTAGCTTTCCTCACATTGTAGTTAATTTTTAGCCAATTTGTCATGATCAGTGATGTTTGGACTGTGTCTGCAAACACAGTAGAGATGGATTGCAAGTTAAACACTGCTGTGGTTCAATCTGATTGAATAAAACACAACAGTAGTGTCCTGTTGTTTCTGTTTTTCTTCTAGAATATCTTTTGGAATGTGCAAATGGGTTAGGAACAGATTACAGAGGAACAAAGTCTAGAACAAAATCAGACAAGGTCTGTCAGAGATGGGACTCAAGCTACCCACACAGGCCCAAGTATGTGTTCAACTGATTTTACATCAACATTTCATATCCTTTATATCTTTGTGAAACTTTTCCTAATGTGTCTGCTGCAGTTTCACGCCGCAGAGCCACCCACGAGCAGATCTGGAGTCCAACTTCTGCAGAAACCCTGATGGGGACAAAGGGGGACCCTGGTGTTACACCACTGACCCCCAGAAGCGTTGGGAGCACTGCAACGTACCCAGCTGCTCTGGTAAGATTCATAAAACTGTCTGTGTTTGGGGCTTTTTCCCCCACATACACATACTCTAGCAGCTATTTCACATTCAATGATGTTCATTTAGTTTTTTAAATATTCAAAGTAGTTATGCCATGGATAATAAATAATGTTTTTCCAAATTATATATCAGTACAGTGTTTCCTTTCACAGAGGAATGCATGGTCTGCAATGGTGAGGACTACAAAGGAAAAATCTCCACCACTGAAAACGGCTACACCTGCCAACGCTGGGACTCTCAGACACCTCACAACCATCACTACCACCCCAGCAGGTAAGTGCAAAACCTTTGTGAGATTTAATGAGCCTTTTCTGGATTACTTTATGGACACTTCTTCTTATACAGTCTTCCAGAAAAGTATCTTGAGGAGAACTACTGCAGAAATCCAGATGGGGATCCCCGACCATGGTGCTTCACCACCAGCCAATCACAACGTTGGGACTACTGCTCCATACCGCGCTGCAGTGAGTCCTCATGGTTAAATGTTTCCTCATTAATGAACTAAGAAAGGAATTTCACACCTGCTGCTTGTTGCAGTGTCGAACTCTATATATACTCACCGTCCCCTTGATTAATTACACATTGATAGAAATGGGTTGGATCCCCTAAATAGTTTCAACAAGGTGCTGAAAACATTCTTCAGAGATTTTGGTCCATATTGAAAAATATCATGTCATTATGGACTGTTTTAATTCTTAGGTGGTAATAAAGGGAACCAGAATGAGTGAAGATAACATCAGCTAAGAGAGTGTAAAAGACAATAAATACAGAGTATTCGTCTGACTCCTTTGTTTTCTGGATCGTCCATAAAATACATCTTTTCTTTGTCTTCAGCTGCTGAACCTTCCACCATCATCCCAGAGGTGGACTGTGTCACCGGGGAAGGCGTAGCATACAGAGGAACAATTGCTGTAACTGAGTCTGGCAAAACGTGCCAGAGTTGGTCGGCTCAGACGCCGCATAAACACAACCAATCCCCAGAAAACTACCCTTGCAAGTAAGAGCTATATCCAGGAATTAATGTCCAAACCTAACGTGGTAAACCAAATATTAGTGGGAATTTTTAGTTTGTGGTTTATGTTAACAGTTGTTAGTGTCATGGTTGACCCTGTTTATCTCCAAGAGGAGATCTAAACACAGAGTTAGAGTCTTTGAGGTCTTCATGAGTAGTTGTGCCTTCTTCTACTATACCAGCTTACAGCTTTTTATAGTTTTGGGTCAGAAGATAAGACAAGAAAACTTTTATTTGCAAGTTGCCC
>VUQR01024878.1:0-10328 GCA_015108515.1 Hemichromis elongatus | reverse complement strand
AAAAGAAATCAACGATAAATCCAGACATTAAATCAACACAAAGTTATTTATCAAACCAAATTTCTATAACCTTGGATAATACAAATTTTTACATTCTTCCTAAAAAATGACAAAGAAAAAGACATCTTCAGTTTATCATTAAGTCCATTCCATACTTTCACTCCCAAAACTGACACACATCTATACTTAACATTGGTTCTCACTTTAGGTATTTCAAACAAATAAGACCCCCTCAAATCATATTTTCCATCTCTTAGTTTAAACATGCTTAATATACAAATTGGAACACTTTTTTTCATTACTCGATATATAATTTCTAAAGTTTTAGAATATATAATGTCCTTGAATTTTAACAAAGATAATTCCATAAACAACTGGTTGGTGGACTCCCTGTATGCAACTTTATTTATTATTCTAATTGCTCTTTTTTGCAATTTAAACAGTCTGAACAGTCCCCAAGTAAAATTGAGTTATTTTTCATCAGCATATCGCATAGCTTATTCTTGATTGAAAATGTTCCATGTTTATAATTTAAGACAATATTTGCATTAGCAGGCAACACGTTAACGGCCTTCATGTACTTAGCGGCATAAACCTGATTTACAATGCTGTCTAGTGTACCTCTGCTGACACCTGGTGGCAACTATGAGTTACTACACTTTAAAAACTGCTTAATATTGAATTCCCCGTTTACCTTATCTTAATCGAATAGCATCACGTTACATATTTTCTAAAAACCTGTGTGGGTTTTTATCTGCCTATACTTCATATTGTTTGAGTACTTCGACATCACGGTTTGTCGACAGAAACGTTGCTAACGGGATGACTGCCCCTTTAAGAGCAGCGACCAGCTGCTCAGCGCCCAATCGCGGCGCGTAAACTGAATGTTGTTGTCAGCAACTAAGAGCTAACTGTTAGCTAGCGTTAGACGGACACCGAGCTAACTAGGCGATATTTTGTATCCTATTCGTCCTAATAACGGAGGATAGTACGGTAAAATTCAACTCGGACGGCTACGACCGTAAACAAGTCGCTTCCATCGGGATTTTGCCTCCGATATCACCCAAAATGACATCTGCACTGGTGAGTTTAACTTGCTGCTTGAGCCACTGAAATGAAGTTCGTTTCTTATTTGTAGCGTATTTGTAGCTTGTTTTAGCTTTATTTAGAGCAAGAGCAGATTATAAACCGAGGTCATTTTACTGTTAGCCTGGATTAAATGTCTGTGAAGTATTGCAAAATGACTGATTACTTAGACAGTCTTAAAAAAATGTGTGTGCTTCAAGTTTCAAGATTCTTTATTTATTTCTGTTCTATGTCCTGTGTCCTGTTCTGTTTGTATATATGTCTTTTTGCTGCTGCTTCAACCAAATTTCTAAATTATTATTCTATTCTAGTCTGCTGCGTGTTCAGTGTAATATATACATTTATAGTAATGTAACAACCGGCCTGTGTAGTCATGACAGCCGCATATGTTATGTAAATGATACATTTGTGAAAGTTTTAATGGTATTGTTTCACTCATTTGTCATGACCTAAATTGCCTTTGCAGATTAAGTCATTGAGTCATTTTTGCCACTGTATACCGTCCACTTTATTAGGTGCACCTCGCAAGTTCTGGGTTGAGCGGCCTTTTGCCTTGAGAGCTGTCTTAATTCTTTGTGTGAAGCTGGAAACATTCCTCTGAGGTTTTGGTCCATATTGATATGATAGCATCAGGCAGCTGCTGCAGATTGTTCGACTGCACATCCATGATGAGAATCTCCTGCTTCACCACATCCCAAAGGTGCTCTGTTGAGATCTGAGAACAGTGAACTTACTTTCAGGTGGATCTTTGTGACATGGTGCATTAAACTGCTTGAAGCAGCCATCAGAAGATGGGTACACTGTGGCCATGCTCCATGTGACCAGCAACAATACTCAAGTAGGCTGAGGTGTTTAAATGATGCTCAGTCTTTAGTAAGTGGCCCAAAGTGTGGCATGAAAATATCCCACACAACATGTAACGGTGTTACATGTTATGTAGTCCATGTGCTTCAAGGATCAACAAGTCGTGCATTCAGAGATCCGAGATTTAAACGTTTTTCCAGTTCTGTCTCTGTGAGGTTGTTATTATTAATATGAAGTAAGAGAACTCACTTTATAAGTTTCCTTAGAAGTAGTGACTGGTGGGAAACTGGTAGGGAACTACTACATCTTTTGATAAACAATATTTGCTGCCAGTGAATGGATCACATGTGGAACCAAAATGATAGATTTCAATGTCTATATTTGTTCCTACTCCTAATCTGTATTAATGGCATTTAACTTAATCCAAGTAACAATCCTGTTACTGTTGTCCCACATAAAAAGTATAAAGCAAGTAAATGTGGTTTTAAATAATACAGTATAAAGATGCATTTAAGAAAGCAGCATTAAATGAGGCGTCATTGTAGGGGATATCGCTAATATAAGCCTGTTTTGTCTTATTCTTTTATATAAAACATACAATCCGCAAGAAACCAACTTCAGTTAGAGAATAGTTTATTTATTTACATATAGATGTTTGTAAAAAAAAAAGAATATTGCAGTTTAGAAAAAATAGTACAAAATTCTACTAAAAGCAAGTGACTCAAATGTGATCCATAACCTTTTCTATTTTTCAACACTCGACACCATATTTGTCAAAGTGTCTCGTAATGATGCCCAGCTCCAGCTCCACAGTCCCCATGGCTTCGGTGTGCAGTCTATATCTGTCCGCCCCGCTGTAGATCAGGTCAGGGTTGAGGAGCTGGGGACCTCCTCCCACGAACATTTGCGCCAGCCGTTCTTGCCAGGAGCCGACGGGCCTCCAGGTCGCACAGCTTATTCGGTGATGTCCCGGACTAGATGGGACGTGGCAGAAACCGTAACCATAGAGTTGGCACCGTCCGAAAGAATCCTGGTGCCACACCTCTAGGTGAATCTTGGGCCAGCCTTGCAGCCCTTTGGTCGCGTAGTGCAGATCGATCGGGTGGCTCCAGTACGCTACGTCTCCGATTTGGGGGCTATCCACCTGGGTCTGACCCTCCTTCAGCCCGGATAAAAGACGCCATGCTTCTCCCGTATGAACTCCCCATTTGCAAAACAAAGTATTTTCCGGGAAACCACTTGCACCAACGATCTGCCCTATAATGTGCAGCTCTGCCATGTTACAGTTGTTGTCTTTAACCAGAAGATGTGGCACGGAAAGTCTTGTTTTGTCTCTCCGATGTTAACGGCTAGCTTAGCAGCCAGCTAAACGTCTCCTTGGTAACTGCCTACTCTGATTTCGACGGAGCGACAATTCCCCCTGAGCTAGGCCTCGCAGGTTCCACTTCCGGTACGAATGCCAGCCAACGTAATGAATCAATATTTAGACACCTGAAGCTTCACCTTAATTAATAATTAATTTTCACTAATTAAAATATTGCCAGGCATTATTCCTGAGCTATAGTCAATGTGTCTGGTGAAAACGCGGTTGTGTCACGAATTTGGAACTGCACCCTGACAGGTTGAACGCAGGGTTAAATCAGGCCCCTTGGGCCGAGTTGTTTCTCTTCCATGTATTGTTTGTGAAAGCCTAATTAATCGAAGAAATAAAACACCACTTTATGTTAATGCATTTTAATTAACCAGTGACGAAGAATTGAACTTTATTGCTTGATTTCTCTGAAGTTCAATCGGTCTTTGGAGTCTGTGAACAATTACGTTGTTAACAGCGCCAGTATGCGGCTGGACTGCGCCTAGACTCCACAGTTCACTGGGACACAGAAAAACCAGTCTCATACTCCGTGGAGTACATTTTACAGTATATAAAAGTATTTATGTGTGCGCTATTTTACTTTAGATTTTAACATATACAGGAGGAAGCTTCTATTGCATTTCTGTACAAAATATATGAGATACAAGTTAGTGTATTTCTCACAAAGATCTCGCTGGCATTAGTGAAACTTTGTTTGAGTGAATTGAACAATGTTAGACTGAGACAGTTATTAAACTATGAGAATGTAATCAAACTGATTATCAGAGGACACTCAAGCCTAAAATTTGCTTTGGCTTGTAATGTTAGCTTATAACCAGCTCTTGTTGTTTGGCTGGCTCGTTATTAACTGCTTTGACAGGCTAATACTGACAATAAGTAACTATAATGATATCTGGAATACATAAGCACTTTTATGCACATTTTCTCGTGTTATAGCGGTGACTTCCTGTCAGAAGATGAGGGTCCAGGTGAGGAGGAAGAGGATGCCGTTTTAATGACTGCAAAATGCATTAATTTGGTCACTGAATCTGCTGAGCCTCAGAATGTGGTGTAACACTGGTCTGCATGCTTTTGTGTACATATTTGCCGACAGCTGTTTCTTGTAAAATCTTGTTGAAAACTTTCCCAGAAGAGCAGAGGCATCCATGGTAACATATTATTGGCCATGGGTTTTGCAATGAGATGTGTCACACACACAGTGGGTGCTTTTCACAGTAAACATTTTGACTAGCAGCACAAGTGTTAGTACTAACATAAACACAGACTCGTGTTCATTCACGTGTCATAGTAAGTCGTGACAGTGAACCAGTTTTAGGAGCCTAAAACCGAAACAGCTTATTTTTTTATCAATATTTCTTTCTTTCTTTGGTGTGAACTGTCTGAAAAATCAAAAACTAAAAGAGCATTGATTGAGTCAAAACATACTTCATAAAAGTGCCTCGTATATTCTAGACCTTATGTGTGTAGTTGGGATGTTGTTAGCCATTTTATGGACAGTTAGAAATTTACTGTGTGTTATTTTCCCACAGACTTTAGAGACTAAAAACGAATAACTGCACAAAATCAGAGGACCTCATTATTTTAGCTACAAATCATAACTATGGGGTTGTTAGCTCATGTTTCCAGGCCAGTTTTAGTCACATCATACACCCACATAGTCGTGATGAGGAAGAAATACCACTTATTCAGTGAAAAGCTCTTAGTAAATAGCACCAAAGTTTCTGTTTCTCAAATGTCTAACTTACTGCATATTATTGTTGCTTTTGTAGTCATGATGGCATTTTAGCGTTTTGACATGACTCTCTGTTTGCTCTCATAGTCTGATCCAACCCTAGAAAGACATTTCAAGGGTCACAAGGACACCGTAACAAGTGTGGACTTCAGCTGCAACATGAAACAAATTGGTAATGATCTATTCGTCTGTAGATGTACCTGTTTGCCATTCTTTTTGGTGTTACACGATGTTTCCACTCACATCTGTGATTCGTCCTCTCCTAGCCACAGGCTCCATGGACTCCTGTGTTATGATCTGGAACATGAAACCTCAGATGCGAGCGTATCGTTTTGACGGACACAAAGACGCCGTCCTTTCCGTCCACTTTTCCCCATCAGGCCACCTGGTGGCCTCTGCCTCCAGAGACAAGACTGTACGTCTTTGGGTGCCAAGCATGTAGGTGTTAAACTAAAATATCTCTGGCTTTTCTGTTACATTGTGTGTGTGTGTTTTTTTTTTTTTTTAATTCCACCACAGATTTACTACAGAGGACAATGACGCTGACTCATAAAGAGCATCAACTACTGAATGCTGTTTGTCTCCTTCTGCCAACATGGAGGAAGGCACACATTGCTGAACACCTTCTGGGTTTTGCTTGTTTGTTTTAAACTTAAGTAATGTTTTGTGTGCATACAGGAAGGCTGAGTCAACAGTATTCAAGGCTCACACTGCCACTGTGCGCAGTGTTAACTTTTCTGGTGATGGACAGACACTGGTCACAGCCTCTGATGACAAGACAATCAAGGTGTGGACAACCCACAGGCAAAAGTTCCTCTTCTCTCTCAACCAGCACATCAACTGGGTCCGCTGTGCCAAGTATGAGACACACATTTAACATGATATAATACATCGGATTTAGAAGTTTTGATAGATTTACACTTCAGGCATCACATTATGACCTTATTATGAGTGGGGAGCAAAGGCTGGTCCTTGTTGTCCAATACCAGAGCTCAAATTGCCAAAAACATTTATGCTGGTTCTGATAGTAAGGTGTCAGAATACACCGAGCAACACAGTGTGCTGCAGACCAGTCAGGGTGCCTATGCTAGCACCCTTTCACAGAAATGGTAATCGCTGCGGCCTCTTTCAGCAGGGATAACTCTTCGTGCTACAAAGAAAATATTTTCAGAAATGTTTTGAGGAGCACAACAACAAGTTTGAGGTGTTGACTTGGCCTCCAAGTTCCCCAGATCTCAATCTGATCCAGTATCTGGTGGATGTGTTGGACAGATAAGTCTGATACATGGCCTCACCTCGCATCTTACAAGAATTAAAGGATCTGTTGCTAACATCTTAGTGCTAGATACCACAGCACACCTTCAAAGCTGTGTTTGTGAGTCCATTGCTCAACAGGTTTGGCCCTCTTGGCAGAAAAAGGGGAACCAACACAATATTAGGCAGGTGGTCATAATGTTATGCCTGATACCTGGTGTATATCCAACCTTTTTCATTACACCATGCAATTTTTATTGCATGGTGTTTTATTACATATTTTATACAAATTGGGCATTAATCATTTACATTTATATTATACTGTTATTGCAGGTTTTCTCCAGACGATCGCTTGATTGTGTCATCCAGTGACGATAAGACCATAAAGCTGTGGGACAAAACCAGCAGAGAGTGCATTCATTCTTTCTATGAACATGCTGGGTGAGCACTTGGGAGCACCTGAATGATGAATAAGAGGAACTAGGAGTATTTATTTATTTTTGTCAGTTTTCTGCTGGTGTTCTCGTAAGGTCAGAAAAAAATCCTTACAAGTGTCCTGATGCAATGGCAGTAAATGCTTAAAAAAGTGACAGATTCAATCCCCTAACCATTTGTTATCCTGTTTGAATGGAACTGGCCCTGAACACCTGCTTAGTCATTACACGTGTGCCCTATTCCCTTGTACATTGTACAGTCTGTTATACTGAGACACTTTAATGAGACATTGGCTGTGTGAGTCTTTGATATATTTAATATCCTGTTTTACTTAACATCTTTCTTCTTCCTTCTTTCTACCTTTATTGTGTTTTTATTTAGATTCTTACACACTGAGCATCCTTTCTTTTATGTAGTTTTAGCCTATTGTGTTGAGATGATGATAAGATGAGATATATTTTATTTTTTCTTACAGCAGGTGAAACGCTTGAGATAATAATGTCAATGATGTCAAAATGCCTTTCTTCCAAGCAAAACACATTGTTGTAGAGGATGATAGCATGAGGCTTAAAAGACTTCCTGTATATGTCCTTGTGGCAGCAGAGCTGAATCAGTCTGTAAGAGAATAAACTTAATGCCTGCTCGTAGGAAGTGATGCTGAGGGTGGTTAGGATTAGCATCAACATCCTGCCCCATGATAGACTCAGATCAAACACCATCTCTCTGGTTTTACGCGACTGCTCAACAGAATCATCGGCTAATGCTCCTCGGCGAATGAGTCATCAGCGTATTTCTATAGGTGGCATGAGCCACAGTTGTACTGAAAGGCTGAGGAGTTCAAGGTAAACAGGAATGGAGACATCCCAATCAGCTTAATTTATTTTGGTGCTGTATGCCACCACATAAGATTAAAAAATTAAATTGGGGGGAAAAGGATCCACAGAAATCTGTATACTTTTTTTTATTTATCAACTTTTGGATTAGAAATTTCACAAAAGGCTTCATGTGTTTTTTTTGTTTTTTGTTTAACTTTAAATCTTTAACCATTTCCACAAATGTCTAAAGCTTTTGTGTTGTTTGGATTGACCTTCTGGGTTAATCCAGACTCACTGTTACTCCATTACTTTACCTTACATTGTTTTGTTTTTTTCTTTTCAAAGTTATGCAAACTGTGTGGACTTTCATCCCAGTGGAACATGTATTGCTGCAGCCAGTACTGACAACTCTGTCAAGGTGTGGGACATCAGATCACATAAGATGCTACAGCACTACCAAGGTAAAGACACATTGATGACATTTAAAACCGTAATCGTTCTTTCTGGTGTTTTTAAGGAGTGAAACCACAGTTTACACTCAAATGCGACATGTTTTAGCTTCATAGCAACACAGTTATTTGCATTAATTAATGACAACCACATCAATCCTAAAGACATACTTAGATATTTAAAGAATCGCCAAATGCTTTATCACTCTCCGTTTAGTCACTCCGGATGCCTTTTATAAAGCTTTATTCTAAAACAACAGATTTATCAGTTCTATACAAACAACAAAAGCCAAAATCCAGAGTTGTACTTTTGGTAGTTTACACATCTGCTGTCAGAAATTGCATTGCATTCGAAGTAACTTTGAATGATTTTGTAAAGAGAAATGACTGAAATCACACGCAGGCAAATTTATATTAATGGTATGGAACGTTATTGATCTTTTGCATATTCATTAAACTTAGCGTTGATGCCATTTTGTCAGTCTTGCGCTCCGGCTGGTTGCTCTACTTGCCTCTCTTAAATGGATTTCGGTTGTTAGATCTAATAATGGATAATTACATCTGTCTGAGGAGATTTGGTATGAAGATAAAAGCTTCTCCTCCTTTTTCATTTTTTTCTGGTCCTACTTTTCATAGTGGAGTTAAATTGAAGAGAAAAAATGTGGAGACACACATAATGTTTTTAGACATCAAATGGTTAATGAATAGTTTAAGGTCTTGATTAGAAAACCTTTAGTGAAAAATGGTTTAAGGATTTGTATAAATAAACCAAAATCAATAGCAGTAACACAGCAAGTTACAGAGTGGCAGAATGGTATATTTATTTTAACCATCTGTGCACATTATTTGGTAATTTATTAAACTGGTTTGGGTTTCCATGAGGCAGGGCCATGCTATACAAACACCCTCTGCTCTGTGCTCTTTCGTAGCTATTCATCATCTTTTCCCAGCTTATGGTTTTGGTTTGCCTGCAAGTGTGTCGTAGCCTCTGCAAGCCAGGAGAGGGACCTATTGCTTCTTAATTTGTCAGCTGCTCATTCATGTATGGTGGGATTGTTTAAGTCAAGGGAGGTCACGATTAGTTTTTAGTTCTTAAGGCTACTTGATGTATTAGTGTGTGATAATAAAAAGCAGGTGTTAAGCCGTTCTCAGTTAAGCAGGATTTGCAGCAGTGTGACGTACAGCAGCACAGCAGCAGTACACTTCAATGGCAGCTAATTTAGTCCTTTGAGGTGAAAGTGCCTTTAAGCAAGAAATTCTCATTCTCACAACTCAAAGCAGTGCTTGTGTTGCTTTAAAACAATTGAATGGGGGAGTGGGAGGAGGGGGTGCTCCTGTAGCTCATCTGTTGAGTCCCTCCTGCAGTTGTCATCCTCTTCGCTCTCTGTCTGACTGTTGCTGTATAATAAAGGCAAAAATGCCAAAAATAAATATATTATTTCATTAACTGAGCATGTGACTTCCTGTAAAGCTATAACAAGAAAAACGAATCAATAAACATATAAAGATATGAAGGATTAAGTATGAGCAGGCATATAATCTCATTGTATTTTGTGTCTGGCAGTTGTGATCAGTCTTAATCTATTCAGTCATTTATTTATTTCTTATTTGGACAGCAGCTGGTCACTATTAGGTAAGATAAGATAAGATGACCTTTATTAGTCCCACAGGTGGGAAATTTGTTATGTTACGACGATAGAAAGAATAAGATACTGTACAGAATGGAATAGAATAGGATAAAATAGAATACAAATACAAGTGCTATATACAACTGAGAAATAGACAAGAAAAAAGTATTGCACTTATAGCAGACTTATTGTGCATGTTTGTGAGATATGAGTTTCAGTGTTTGATTAGCTGCAGTCTTTGTTGTGGAGTCTGACAGCAGTGGGGAGGAAAGACCTGCGAAATCTCTCCGTCCCACATCGTGGGTGCCTCAGCCTGCCACTGAAGGAGCTGCTCAGGGCTGTCAGAGTCTCCTGCATGGGGTGAGAGATGTTGTCCAACAGGGATGACAGCTTAACCACCATTCTCCTGTCACTCACCACCTCCACTGGGTCCAGAGGGCATCCTAGAACAGAGCCGGCCCTTCGGATCAGCCTGTTCACTCTCTTCCTGTCCCCGGCAGAGATGCTGCCGCCCCAAAGGACCACAGCATAAAAGATGGCAGAGGCCACAACAGAGTCATAGAAGGTCTTTTCTGTAGAGGGCATCTGAATTATGAGTCTAGTCATTTATTGTTCAGATGAACACCAAGGTACCTGTAGCTATCCACAGCCTCGGATGTTTAGTGGCTGCAGTGGAAGATGTTTGTGCCTGCGGAAGTCTACCACGAGCTCCTTGGTTTTACTAGTGTTGATCTGGAGGTAGTTCTGCTGGCA
>VUQR01024875.1:0-17006 GCA_015108515.1 Hemichromis elongatus | reverse complement strand
GGGACAGCAGTCGTGTGGAGATTGAGGAAGGATCCAAACGCAGACAGTTATAGAGATGCGTGTACGTTTATTTACAGTGAAACAGGGATAACCAAAGATGAGAGCTGAACCAAACCTAAACCTAAACTGGGAAAACTAAGATCCTGGAACAAACCTGGACACCTAAGAACGCTGAGGAACTCACAGAACGGCAGGGCAGAGAGACACAGAAACATGTGGAATAATGCAGACGACGCGACAAGGACACAGGTAGCCACACACAATAAATCCACACCGGGTAATGAGGGAATCACACACAGGAGGGAGGCACAGCTGATACTAATTAGACACGACAAGACGCAGACCTTCAAAGTAAAACAGGAAACACAAACTGTTTTACACACAAAACACAAGGACACAAAGAGGGCACAGAAGGGAGGACACTAAACACCAAACACAAGATGGTGGAAAATAAAACACAAAACACTGGGTCACCGACCCAGGATCATGACAAAAACACTAGTTCAATAAAAAGTTGCTTTCTTTTCATCATAACCCTTCATCTCTGATTGCTTGCGTTTGGGTCCACACTTCATTCATCCCACGCCGTAAGCCTTTGCAGATGTGACAATAATATGAAGTTAAAAGGTAAATCTTTTACTCCTATGTTATCTATCCAAAAAACATATTCAAATAGGAGTATAAAAAGTAGTGGTGTGCAATACTCCAAATTTCAGCATCGATCCGATACCAAGGGCCAATAGAGGGCCTGTATTGACAATAGTTAATAAAATTCTTTCCTTTACTTTGGGTTTTCTCCAGGGTGCAGCACGCCGAGCTGTAAAGAACTATTACCAGCTCAGGTCGACAATGCACGAGCAAACATCATTATGATTTGCAGCCATCCTTCAATGGATTCTTGCTGAAAATTGACTAATTAAAATAATAAGAATTAAATTAAAAGTATAAAGCAAATAATAATTTTTTTTGAATAAAGCTAAGGGAATGCCGAAACGACTCCACAGACGGAGGTCATAATTCTTTGTGGATTTGTCTCATTAAGTAGCACATCTCAGAGCCCAAATTGAGACCTTATAAAAATGAAACTGAGCTTAGCTTTAAATGTCATTAATTTCCAGGATGCACCAAAACTCCAGTGCTATTAGCCACGTGGAATCCATAGCACAAAAATAGCATCTAAAACTCAGAGACTTTTCATTTCATAGTTAGACGTACTGATCGTGAAAGAAGTACGTCAGCTCTGGTATTTATAGTGTAGCTTCCTGACTGGTAACCGAAACAGATGTGACAAGACATCATGGACGAAGCGCCACTGTTTCGAATGCCCTTCCATGAAGGGATAAAAATATGTATAAATGACCTTTACCGCATCCACTTTACTCATACCAGGGTGTGCCCAGTCACCTACATGTTCATGAAGAAATAACAGAAGAGAAGGCCGAATAAATAGAGAACGTGACTCTCAAGGAAGTGGTAAGGTTTTATTAAAGGCCACGTGAAAAGGAGAATGGGAGCAAACTAAACCCAGAGAGACACAACAGGCCCTGATTTCTTATACAAAGTCAGGTTCGTATTACTCGATGCCTTTTGTGCTCCTTGTTCCAAAGGAGTTATGTGAAGATCTGCAGACTTTGTTGACCTGCATCTCGGTGTACATCGGCGTTAACGAGAACATCCCGTCCCGAGTCTCAAAATGCTAATACAAGGAAATCTCCCATCATCCTGGAGGAGAGGAAACTCCCTGCTTTTGTTGTGATGTGGCCAACCCACGCAGCAGCAAAACAATAGATATTTTTAGCTCCCTTTGTCAAATTTAACCCACTTAGCAGTGCTGCTACACTGAAATTGCTATTTTCATTTCTGGAGGCTTTTTAGGCAAGCAGAGTCCTGTCTCCTGCTCGCTGCTTTGATGAAGCACTTGTGGCTGGAATTGCGGAGCGTTTTTTTTGTTTTGTTTTTCCCCTTTTGTCATAGTAAGGACATGTGCGGTGAGGTGCACTCAGAGCCCACGATACCAAACAAAGCTTCACAGTTAAGTGCTTGTTATGTCTGTGCCTCAGACGCAGTACTGTGTATTTACAGAAAAAGATCTGGCTCTTTTATCCTCCCTTTAAATTTCCTTAACACAAAGGATCCCACACCAGCCTGTTTGTCTGTCTGTGGGGAAACAGATCATGACACACAGAGGGGAAACGTGAGAGGAAGAACAGAGGGAAGCAGTCAACCAATTCATTGTCCCGAGTCGAGGATTCAGCGGGACGAAAACACATGGAGGCGTGCAGTGAGAGAGGAATTCCCCTCAGTAGGTTCAAATGATTGCAGATGTGCGCCTGGCGTACTGCTACTGCGCGCATCTGGGCCCAGAAAGCTGCCCCACGCGCCTCCTCTTCCATCCGCCGAGCCCTCCACGTCTCGTCTGTATAACACTGCCCTGTGCTCTACCCTGGAAAAGCAATTAGGTGGAACACATGGCGACGGTAAACTGCTGCTTGCCAGGCAGCCAGAGTACCGGCTGCGGTGGATCCATAGCAGAGCGTGTATCAGGGGAGTCCTGAAAAGGCCATTATCTTGGCAGTGGGGAGGAGAGATTTTGGCGTGCGGAAAGTTTAGGGGATTTTAGAAAGGAGAGATCCAGCCTGTAAGCTTTGGTGCTACTGGAGGTCAGCAGTAGTCTACAGCCTCTGCAGAATTTCAATTTTAGCATGTAGCTTTATGAACTCCAACACGTGCGCATTTTGAAAGGCACAGTCTACTTTTGGTATTAAAAACAGAGGCATTAATGAGAAAGCGTGCTCGCCTAGGCAGTTTGTTGCTAGATTTGGAGGACAGGATGTCCTCTTGAGCAGACAACTTTGACTCATTGATCACAACCGACCTGTAATATATAATAAACTGGAGTCATCGCCTGGCACCTTTTACCTGACACACACCTGTTTTATCTGCTGTAACAGAGCCGTGCACCTGAGTCAGTCCAGCATGTTTATGTTCAGTCAGAGACAACAGCCGTTTCGCACGAACCAAAAGTCACATGGCGCGCATGCGCACCGCCGCACGTTCACACTAGTGGGAAATTCCCAGCAAAAATTCCACTCTAACAGTCCTCTGTGAACACATTCCTGAGTTCTTCATAACATCTCACAGCTGAAATGAAAGCCAAACTTGCAGTTATGGGGCAGTTTTGAAGATCCAACTTACCCTTGAGCTAGCAATAAATCTTCCCAGACCGAGGATATTGCATGTAAGCTCATATCCCTGCTAGATTTCCTGGATCCAGCTCACTCTGGGAATGTCAGAGAGCTTGAAGGAACAGTCAGGGAATGAGACGAAAGGAATACTTTAGGTGCTTGAAAGCATTTTTTATTTTTTTTAATCTGAATCTACATTAAGGTCAATTAGTGAACCAGGGTCCTTGCTTTTGCCACACCAGAGCTGGATATCGTTTGTATAATTTACAGGAAGAGCTTTCTCATTCCAAATTCCCCTTGAATTCCCTTCACTGACTTCACGCTATTTATTCCCAATCCCGTTTGACTATCTAACATAGCCAAATAAGGTCGATGAGAGCATGATTTCCATTTGCGGGCAACGTGGATACTCAATTAATGAATGTATAAGTGTGCAAAAAGGGGGGATTTTTATAGGCGTACAGTAGTGTGCAGAAAATGAGTCATTCCTTTGGTAACTGGGATCTTTTACATTCTCCTTATTAGCGCACCACAATCCATCAAGCAGTGGTCGCGATTCAAGGGTGCTTGATATTTGGTAGCACAACAGTATAATTTTCTTGTATGCTGCTGACACCGATGTGATATTTCTCTTTCATCATCGTGTAT
Organism: Hemichromis elongatus; assembly: GCA_015108515.1. Taxonomy (NCBI): domain Eukaryota; kingdom Metazoa; phylum Chordata; class Actinopteri; order Cichliformes; family Cichlidae; genus Hemichromis; species Hemichromis elongatus. Next base: position 13,173 of record VUQR01024875.1, on the reverse strand, counting down.
ATACTGGTACGAAGCCCAGTTGGTTTGGCCGCTGCCGTACGGTACAGTTGGCATTGCTGCGATTGCAGCAGGGTGTTTCCTCTCTTCCTAAGCCATCAGGAGATCACTGACTTCAGTCTGTTATTACTGAGGCCACCACCAAATAATAGCCTCCAAAATTACTTGACATGGGCTTTCCAGCTTTTTTGTATCTGCCATCCCTCTTTACCCTGGTATTCTGCAGTTTTTCCACTTTATTGCACTTCAGAAATGACCCGCTGACTACGACAGCTGAAATTAGAAATACAGACTGTAGCAGGCAATAGTCTCATACTTGTGACACAAATTTAAGAGAAGGACACATGTTTTGTCTGTTAGTTGTTTTTTTAATTAAATACATAAGTGAATTTTTCAGAGAAACAAAATTTTTAATAAAATAAAGTTAAAAAGCACACACACAACACTGCTGCTTTGTGCAGCAATAACTTATGCAATGCTAGCAACTTAATGTTAAGTTTATGTAGGTAGTTATCATTTAGCTTTGTAGTTGTCATGAAGGCAAACACTGGGGCAGTAATTACTCTTTAGATCAGTTTTCCAGACATGGATTAAACATGGTCTTAAACTTAATGTTTTTAGTCTAGGACTAAGCTTAATCCATGTCTATAAAGCTGGCTAATACTGTTAGATGACCTGAGCTTGTGTAAAACTGAGCCAGCTATGGGGGCTTTGAGTTATCTTAGCAATTAACTCACTGACTAGCTTTTCTTATTCTTATTTTCATTCTTCTTTTAATGCCATTGTTCTTAAAGCAGTTAGAACTGCAAAGTAACATTTGTTTCTTTGTTACTGGTGAGCTGGTGAATGTAGCAGAGCATAGCTGAGGGCTAGCTAGAGAGCTAAAAGCTTTTAAGCTATAGGGTTAAGTTGTATTTACAGCTTTCACTAGCTCAAAGTTACCTCAAATTAAGGCTAGGCTTTAATACATCGACTTTTAGTAATGAAAACTATTTAATTGTCAGTCAACTTTGTAAAAAAAAAAAAAAAAAAGTAGTATAAACAGGATCTGGTCCTGCAGTCTCAAAGCCTGAGGTGCAATGACTAAAGTAGCACTCACTCTCAGCTAAGGATTACTGTTCATTTGGCACTGGAAGTACGCATGATGAGATCACTGTACACGAGACTGCAGATGATGATATAGTGAGCAGGACCTAAGGCCCGGTAGACAAAGCCTACTTGGAAAACCTGTCTGAATATGCCTGCTGGCATGTACTTAGAGAGGCTCTGCAAAAGAAGGCGATAAAGGCAGAGGGGGGCTTCGAAAAAGAAAAACAGGGTTTGGGTTTCTTGCAGCCTCGTGACACAGACTGAGACATGTTGACTTCCTCAGCTTAGGAGAAAAGAAGCTCAGGTTTTTTTTAAGTTTGTCTTCTTCATTTTAATTCTACACATTAAGGCCTAGCTCTAGCGTAGCAACACACATAGGCTATCATAAACCCAAAAATAGGGCCTATTTGAATCTATCCATCCTACAGGATAGCTTGGTGATACATACAGGATAAAGAGGAAGTGGTGGGAGTGAGATGGCTGTGTAAAACCACTACTGATCTCTCCCACCACTCTCACATCCAGGCATGTGGGTTTCTCTGCATATTTGTGTATTTTTAGATTAGACAGAGAACACATTGACTGCAAAATAAATAGACTCAACGCCTGTGAATGTCATTTGTTTTGTGTCTATCCAGGGGATTTCATGTGCTATTCATGTGTTATTTAAGGTTTTTTTTTTTTTCCTGAGACTTTTATAATAGGATATGTGGGTTAAAACCATGGATACCTCCCCTCCCTTCAATGCTCGCTCTATTGTTACCACAGACACCTGCCCTTAAATAGATCACTCAGAGAAACCCGTCAGCTCTTGCTCACTCGTCACATTATACCATATCGTACGCTTCACAGACCCTGTTTTTACTGGAAAAAGAACAAAGAGCGGAGGTCATATCAAAAAGCCGAGCTTTACCAATCGTTACTGCACACTTACCATCACAAAGTCATTAAGGCTGGAAACATGTCAAAGAAACCTCTGGCAGGTCACAGCCTTAAAATACCCCTTTACTCACATTTATTTAAAATCACAAGAGGACCATAGGGGGAACAAGCAGGACTTGCATGTGATAAACTGCATAACTTATTGTGCGCCCTGCGTGATTGTGTAATCATCGTAATCGTAATCTTCTCTCAGCAGTTAACTTGCCTTTGACTTTGGTTTAAACTGCACTGTCACTGCACCGCATCATTATCAAAGTTACATTCTCAGTTTTCCAGCTACAACTCAACAAAATGAAACGTGGATATTTTGGGGGCAACTATATAAACATTATAATGCCCTAACCGCTTGACATAAACACTTGAAAAGTTTCATGCTGCATAGGAATTACAATACTGGCCCGGTCACGTGGACCCACAACACCAGGTTATTATTGGGTGTTGTGTGTTTTAAGTTTTCTGGGAGCAGAAAACCTGGATAAATGACAGAGTGCCATAGGTTTAGGTTGAATCCAAAATATATAATTTTATAAAGGTGCAATCCATATATTTTACATATCAATCGCACTTTATCAGTGACAGTGAATACAAATTTCCTCATGAAGGCTCTGGCATGATGTCTTTAGCTGTTTTGAAGAATTTAAGTTTTGACTTGTTTTTGCTATTTTTCTCTGTTTTCATTGAGGCTGCTCCAGATCCATCTAGATCAGGGGTCCCCAATCCCAGGCCTCGAGGGCCGGTGTCCCTGCAGGTTTTAGATGTGTCCTTGATCCATCACAGCTGATTTAAATGGACTGTGAACTAATCATGTGATTCAGGTGTGTTGACCCAGGCTGAGATCTAAAACCTGCAACACACCGGCCCTCGAGGACTGGGATTGGGGACCACTGATCTAGATCCTCACACCTGCCCTGCCCACATGATAACATGCAAAAAAACAAAGAACGCATGATCCAGCTGGACTGGCTCCAGAATAATATTGAGCTCACTTAACCAAATCCTAATCTAAAGCTGAGTCATTTTATAACGCCCAGAAAAGTACTCACTATTGGGCAGCTGCTTGTTTCCGATCAAAATGATTTTTGTTCAGTGGAGTATTGCGTATTGAGGATGGGGTTTCCCAACTTTCTAAAGTTTAATCTTACACTTCTAAAGATTCCACTTAATACATTAAATCTGTAACTAAGTAAGTTTCGTACCTGATTTTGTGCTTCGTAATATGAAGACAAATATATGACATGATCTACATTTACTCTGGATGTTAACCAAAACATGGCTGTGACCACTGACTGGTTTACAAAGACTCTTTTTGAAGACTTAAGACAACCTTGCCAGGCTTTTTTGAAAAAGGCAGGCATGTAGACATCCCCACAGACCCTTGTGCTAACCATCTGATGACAAAATGTACTAAATTTCAGCTGGATTTAATAGGGAGTCACCACCTGCACCAATGTTTTGAAACCAAATGAAAGATAAACTGTAAATGGCTTCTCTCACAAAACAAACAGCTAAATTAAGAACACTGTGGGTTTTATTAGCACCAACCTTTCCAACGATACCAAGCAGCAGTCTCACCGGGTGCAGTCCGTACCTGTCGCTAATGCTGAGCACATCGTATTTTTGGAGACGGACCAGAAACCAAGGCTGTTTTCTTCTATTTGTGTAAGCGTTGATGGTATACTTGCACATAAACCACTAGGCCACCACATGTAAAAAAAAAAAATAAAAAAAAAATAAAAAAAGAAACTCTTTGAAAAGTACATGTTTAAAAGAAAATGAAGTTCAAAAATAGTTTTTTTCATGCCTGAAGATGAATAAAAACCCATCCATCCATCCATTTGCTTCCGCTTATTCTTTTGCAGGATCGTGGGGGGCGCTGGAGCCTATCCCAGCTGTCTTAGGGCGAGAGGCGGGGTACATGAATAAAAATACTTAAGAGAAAAATCCTGATTGAGGTTGTCATAATTAATGCATGCAAGGGTTAACGTGGACCCCGTACAGTAACTGACTTAACTGCAGAGTCAGTCTCACGTGGCGACTTCAGGTTTTGGCATGTTTACCTTCGCTTCATTGTTTCACCTCAGAGGTTCCTGTTGGGAGTTAAGAAACCGATTCAGAGCCTGCATTTTGTTCACGTCTTACTATGCAAATCAGCCGGACTTATCAACAAACCTGTCATAGCAAGCAAAGCTGCAAACACTCCACCTGCTACCGCCATTGCATTCCCTTTCATTTTCATTTGCAAACTAATTACATGGAAAGAACTGGCCTTACTGGTATGCTACGCAATGGCTGAGCTGTGTTTCGATTTCCATTGTACAGTCAGTTTAGTGCCCCCGTTTCCAGAAGAGTTGAGTAGCAAGTGTTCCAGTTTGATCATCAGAGCAGTGCCGTAGTGAATAGGGTCACACCAGGTGGATATTCAAAAAAAAAATGCAATTTTCTTGCAATTAGTTAAGTAAATAACTTAATAACCTGTTCACATAACTGGCAACCAGCCAGCTCACCAAAGCCAGAGTGCAAACATTTGATAGAAGGGGAAAGTTTGCTCTTGTGTCAAACACCAGATCATCACACCAGACAGGAAACCAAGGTTTATTTTAGCTATTATATAAATCAGCTGTGATCTTTATCTCGCTCTTATCTTATATGCATCTCAAAACCACACTTAATGCATACTGTATATGCTAATCCATGTCCAAAGCACAGCTAATAACAAAACGCATCGATCAGCTGTCATACAAACAGACGGGAACGACGGCATTCTTTGTTCTGCTTAATGCATCTCAGTAAAACACACGAAAGCATTTCCAAGTAACTGTGGCACCACTAATTGCAACACACCTTGAGGATGCTGTTGCAACCATTTAAGCATTTGCAACATCACAAATCGCTCAATAATTTACAAAAAAAACAGCATGCAAATTCTAAAGAAATATGCGTATAGAAGAAGGAAGTAACGCAAAGCATTATCTCTCTCTTTCACACACACACACACACACACGCTCAGCAGACATATATAATCATCTCTGCATCACTCAGCACTTTAGTGCGCTTTAGATAAGCCGTTCCCAGAAGCTGCTCACGGCACTGGCGTTCTCAGAACCTCAGTGCTGTGTTTTGGTTTGTAAAATTATTTTCTTTACCTGCTTTATGTCTTTAGGGTTTCTTGCCATATATAAAATTGAGCAATAAAAAAGTGACTTCAGAGACGTTTAATTTGGAATTTTTTTCAAATACACATCTAAGAATGCCCATTGTCATGGAAAGGAAATGTTTCATATAAAGTGAGTCAGAAAGTGCTAATATTTCATCTTTCACTGTCAAGGTTTTCAGAGAATGGCTTAATCACGCTGTTCCCCTCGTTGCTTAATATCTAAACTTTTGAGCTTGGAAAACATTAACCAGACTGTGGCTTTGTGAAAAAGTATTTTCATCGACAGCGGAGATCCCCCTGCACTCCAGAAATCGGCCCCACGCCTCTTCGCGCTGGCGAGGGGGTGGGGGTCTTTCTGGTTTCAGATGCAAATGCTGCGAGCGTTGCACTGGTGCAGCTCGAGCTAGCCGCGCTTTCACTCACTCAGAACAGAAGCTGGAGAAGACAGAGAGAGAGAGAGAGACAGCAGAGGTGGGGAAGGAAGGGGACAGGCATTGTGGGAGGGGGTCGAGGTCATGAAATATCAAAGCAAAAAAAAGATGTGCACAAACTTTAGTGTCATAACCTTGGTGATTTCATACCATCATCATTTCTATTTTCGGCCTTATTTCATCGTTTCATGTATAAAGTCATATTCGTAGTCATTGTTCTCAAAACTGGACATTTTGAAGCTGCGAAATAAACTGTTTATATTTTCTTCTGATGCAGACTTTAAAAGGAGAGTTTGTGGTTGCGCAAGAGTGGAAGCATTGTTTCTTTTTTTGTGATACCAGGTTTTGAGCTAAGATGATTAATCCTGTGGTCTTCTTCAGATTTTTACCATTGTGTGACATCTACCATATGCAGGACTGACTCGCATTTGATAAAAGGGGTTAAATTCAAATGCCCTCCCTTGTGTGGCATTTATCAGTAATCATTTAAATCCTTTTTTTAAAAACCTTTTTTAAACAGAGTTTTTGGGGGGTTTCCACAAAGCCATAATCTTACAATTTGACAAGGAAGCCCAAAATTCGACTTCTGCTAATCAAATCGACACGAAATCACACTGAACAGGTCTTGTGAGTTACCACCTGGACGTGCTTGTAACTCATAAAGAGGAAGTGATCGTCTCCTGTTCAGCTGTATTGGACAGAGGGGAAAACCCGGCTGACACATGGACATGAGAGGCTTCTTCAAGAACAAGGAAATGGGATTTGGCCATTGACCAAGATACCTGACGGAGATTTTTGTTCCTTGAAATGATAACGTTGCCCATGTTCTTTTTTTTTTTTTTTTTTTTTTTTTTTTTTTTTTTTATTATTATTATTATTCTATCGTTACACAGTGGCATTACTTTCACCTTGGCTTGTTATGTGATAGGGAGAAGGAAGTCTGTGGTATTAAGTGGAAATCTGTTTTCACTTTGGTGCAGAAGGATATCATTTTGTTTCTTTTAAATATAGTCTGTGTTGTATTGTATTGGTGTCCAGACATAGAAAAGGGGAACTGGTTTAATTTGTGACAAGGCAGTTTACAGCTACAGTTTTAGCCTTAAATCTCATGCAGAAAATCAGCAGTACACAGTGTAGTGCATGAATTCATGTTGTATATTTTAAAACACTGACATCGGGACTGTGCCGGACAGATGCTGATTAGATTCTGCACACAGAACGTAGTTTTTACACTGTAAGGATCAGTTGGGTAAAAGCAGTTTTGCAAGAAAGATTTATCTGCTAGTGCTCGTCACAGTTCAAAGGAAACATCAGTGATTGGTACGGAAAGGACACGTTTTTACAAATGCTCATAAATCCTGGCATCTTTCCATTCATGCACGATGTTTCAGTCAACCAGCAGGCATTTAAACCTTTTCCAAGTAAAGCCCAGGTGTAAACAGTGAAATGAATCACTGGCTCTTTGTGTTGTACACGGCATCTCACGCTATGTCTGTTGGATGCTTTTTCTTCTATAATAAGACAATAAAAAGCATAATTCTCATGACCACATGACACTCGTTTTCTGCGTGAGTTTATTGGTCTTTGACAGCGCTGGGGAGGAGTTTTGGCGCGCGTTTCTTTACAGCGTCGCTTCAGTTTAGGGGGCTCGTGGGCGTTCATTTATGCACAGCTCTCTTAAGGTCACAGGATTTCTGTCAGATTGAGGTGTGGACCTTAACTGTATCATTGCAACACTGCAATTTCTTACTTTAACCAAACCATCACACCCCCTCCACCACTGTCTTTGACAGCTAGTATGAGGTGTTTGTACTGTGTTTGGGTTTCACCAAGCGTGGGACTTTATGAGCAAACATGTCCACTTTAGTCTGTTCTGTCCAACTGTCGTTGTTTCTGACGTCTTGTGCCTTGTTAAGATGTAACTTTGTAAACCGAAGTGTTCTTTTTAGAAAGAAGAGGCCTTCTACTGGCAACCCTTCCTATTAATACTTGTTTAGTTTATTATAAGTGTACTGTCATCAACTTTAATCTGCTAACTGAAGATCATAGAGTCTGAGATTTAATTGCTTTTTTTTAGTTTCTCCGAGCTCAGTGGTAAATTAGCTGGGATCTCCACTTGGGCCGATTGTGGCATTGTGTTAACACACACCTCCAGACCTGCACACTGATGACATCACAGAGGTGCTTACATTTTCTGATGGTCAGTTAATCCAGTCCATTTGAATAACAGAACCTGACATCTATTTATCTTCTAAGTATTTGTGGAAACATTAAGGCTCCACATAATTTCTCTACTTTTATTTTCCCATTATTGATGTATTGGCATACTTTTGTTGCAGGTTGCGTGTAAGCAATCAACATGCTGTAAGCACTCCGTGCCAACGTGAAATTGTAAAAATACATCACTTCCTCATTGTTTCGGGTAATACAGACTATACTGCTTCATATAGAAAGGACGCAAAGGCAGTTACTGTTACCATTACACTTCCCTTTCTTTAGCCATTAACTGAACTTACGGTAATTAATGGCTAAAGAGTTTTAATAAAGTTAAACTTTTGGGGTGAAATAGATCCTTACATGCCTTACAAGACTCCTATGTTATAGATATCAACATAATAGAAGCATATAGGATTAGTGAGATTACTTCTGACAGTAAGTCAGTTGGTAGTGATGTCATGTGGTGATGTTTTAATGTTTTGTTTTGGGCTTTTTTTTAGATAACATACAAATTTCATACATCGTTTTTTTTCCTGGTGATAAACAATTTTCATTACAATTAGTAATAATATTGTCAGACTATTCTGTTATGTATAACACAATGTATTCTAGAAGAAGTACTCATACACTATTTGGAATTTGCTCAAAACATGCAACAGTGTCTAAAATTCTGTAACAATAAAAATGTTTATAGCTATAACAATTTTGCAGCCTCAGTTGTGAGTGTGCATTATTCAACATCATAACAGTAAACTATATTTAAAAACGCATTAATGTGTAATGCAACGTCAAATGCAAATAGCATTTTTATGGTGAAGCTGATGTGTAGTTACTTATAACCACTTCAGTTCCTGTTGGCAAGTTAAAACTTGTGGTCATAGAGCCGCCTATAAAGACACAATTGGCATGTAATGTGAAAAAATAAAACATTTAAAGAGATGGCGAATAAAAGTGCATAGTGGGGGGGGACAAAACCTATTCATAATACTTGCAGATATGCTCCTAGCACTGCAAAGTAGCTAATAAGTGGACATGATGAGTAAATGTAAAAGATTGGTAAACGAGCTTATATTTCCTAGTGAAGACTTATGAGTTCTTATGCCATAAAAAAGAAGACGGGTTTAATCAAATGTTATCGTGTTATTGTACATTTTTCCTTTACCAGAAACTACAAACATTAGTAGAGCCCTAGGTTTTATCACCATAGAAACGAAGCAGGCCTTTGTCACCGGATAAAGTTCACGTCCTCTCAGTTCAGTTCCGGGTAGAAATAGTGTGCATCAAGTGAAGTCTGATTGCAAATTCATTTGGACGAACTTCTCAGCCAACTTATCCTTGTAAAATGTCCCGAGGCTCAAGTGCAGGGTTTGATCGACACATTACCATCTTCTCTCCTGAGGGCAGACTCTATCAAGTCGGTCAGTATGGGGATCTGTTTACATAAAAAGCCGGTTCGCTGGCTTACTTCTTTGCTAGCTAGCTAAATGCTCTGTCATGGTTCGCTTAGCCGAGCTTATAGTTGATAAAAAACCGACCCGCCGAATCGAAAGTAGTATGATATGTGACCACCACAATCTTACTAATCCCGTGCGAGTTGTTATTATGAGACTCCTTTTCCGACGCTACCATCAAACAAAACAGAGAGGATCATAATAGCTAGCTGGCTGTTAGGCTAGTTAGCATAGTTAGCATTGCAGTCAAGCAAGCTGATTCATTGCTGAATGAATCAACGTTTTATTAAGTTAAATATATTGGCTAAATAAAGTCTTTTTCTGTGGCTGCACTATATTTAGCTTTTTTACAGTTTCTCTTAGTCACAGGAATATTATTTTGTCTGAGAGCTGCTAATTGGATGGATTGAAAGAGAAAATATAACATGTAATGTTGTAAATTGGCGGTTTTCCTCTAATAAAGTTGAACTGAACATGCCAGAGCATCTACAGCAACAGTTAAAATCAAATCAAACGTTTGCAAATTTACTCAAAGTGAAGGGTTTTAGATGACATTATTTTACTACTATTTGGATGTAATGTTTGAAGCCACACTACACATAATTGGTACATAATCCAATGTCAGCTGCTCAATCAGATGACATGTGATAAGAGTTCTTCACTTGGAGCTTCAATTTTCCAGCTGAAGAGGGCAGCTCCTTGTGACACCTAAAATCAGTGAATGCTGCCTCTGTTGTGTTTTATTTCCTAATGCTCGTAGCCTCTGATCTTAAAGACATCCTTTTTGTTTTTCTTTTGCAGAATATGCTTTCAAGGCCATAAACCAAGGTGGGCTCACATCAGTAGCAGTCAGGGGAAAGGATTGTGCAGTTGTTGTAACACAGAAAAAAGTACCGGTGAGTTGATGTCAGATTTCTTGTTGTTGTTTTCTTACAGCCATAACAGTAGTAGTGTTATGAGAAGGGCTATAATGGTTTTAACATTTAGAGTAGCAGTTGGGAACATATTATTAAAGCATGCAACCATCCACCTATTCATGCTTGATGCAAAGGTTGCGTGTTCTCTCCGCATCTGAGTGGCTTTTCTCCTGTTACTCCAGCCTCCTCCCACAGTTCAAAGATCTAATTTGGCCCTGGTTGTGAAAGCGAGTGTGAATGCCTGTTTGTCTCTCTGTGGTAACCCCGTAACAGGCTAACAAGCTGTTAATGGTATACCCTGCCTTTCACCCTATTTTAGCTGGGATAGGCTCCCAAAACAGTTTTATTTGTCTTTAAGATGAAAGAAATTCTGTCATCAGCATGTACGATGTGTAAATGTCACAGATGTTTGGCTGTGCGTCTTAAGAAGTAACCATTAAAACCTGCACCAATCAGGACTCACCACAGCAGATCATCTCCCTCCATTTCACCCTATGCCCAGCATCCTCTATCACACCAGCTATCTGCATGTCCTCCTTCACTACATCCATCAGTCTTCTCTAGGGTCTTCCTCTTTTCCTTCCACCTGGCAGCTTCATCTTCAGCATCCTTTGTCGAGTATATCCACCCTTCTTCCTCGACATGTCCAAACCTTCTCTTTGTCTCCAAGCTGCTCAACCTCAGCTGTCCTTCTTATGTACTCACACAGATACAGATACGATGTAAAAAAACAAACAAACAAACCAAAACAACTATCATAATTGGCACTGGACCAAAGCACCTAGGGCCTTGATATTTATTGACATTGACTCACTCCTGTGAAGAGAGAATCAGCAGCTTCTGATTGGGAGTCCAATTAAGCTCAACAAGTAACTCAGGTTAGCTCATCACCAGAAACTCAATAGAAACTTCACACTTTCAGTTTCCCATACATTGACCTGTGAATGATTGGTTACAGCATGTTAGTGTGGTGGAAGCTGTAGTGCGTAATGGTAATAAGTGACCTAGAAGTAACTCGGCATAACTGAGTTAATTTTGTTCATGATCAATCATTTTGGAGCCATTAGGCCTCGAGTAAGGACCTTTAGCTTTCCGGTGTTCAGCCCTTCTGCAAGCCGACCTATCAGCACGATGTCTGCCCAGCTTTCAAGGCTCAGCCCAATATCCCGTTTCGTCCAATGGAAACAGTTTGTGTGCTGGCAAAACGTTTCAGGCAGAACTGCTGTAGTTGGGGACAAATAAACAAACAGGTTACAGCTCCACCTGTGAGAGAGAAACTGAGGTAAATATAGTTGGCATCCACCTACAATAACCATGTTATTGTTTAATACAGCACAACCCAGTGTAGATTAAAGGAGATTTTTACAGGTTTTAATTAAAAGTAAAAATGTCAATTTTTTTGACAGAATGCATTTTTTCCCCCAAATCATTCTGAAAGCTTATTTGCTCAGTTTGTCACTCCAGCCGCTTACACCTTTTAGTGTTTATTTTCTTCCATAACTCTAAAAAGTTCAAACCTGATTTTTACGGATTATATTTACACTAAATGTTTGATAAATTATATAATATATTGATTAATTTGTCCGTTGCACAGTTCTGTTCTTGTTGCACACGTCATGTAGTTGTTTTTCCTTTCAGTAATTGATATTTCTTGCCTCCTGTGTGCTTGTAAGATTTTGAGAGATTTTATTTTATTGACTGTGACTATGTTTTGGATTCAGTGATGGCATCGTGTAATAAAAGCCCTTTTATGTGTTCATCCTTCCCTCCTGTACAGGACAAGCTTCTGGATTCCTCCACAGTGACACACCTTTTCAGAATAACAGATAATATTGGATGTGTAATGTCTGGGATGACAGGTAAGAAAAAGGCTTAAAATGTGTAAAATTGTATTAAACAAACTGTTACATTAAAATTGAAAATTAGAAGACTCAAGTTCATTTTGAAGCATTCCATTTTGTCTTTTAAATATATAGAAACAGCTGTTTAAGCAAATTCTGGTTTAGAAAATATATATATATATATATATATATATACACACACACACACGGGGGGGGGATCAGAGTACTTTTTTTGAGTTAAACTTGGCGAGCCTTTCAAATCTCCTTACTTCTCAGTCCGAGCTCTTACTGCAGCTGACAGTTCCTTGTTCAAAGTAACCATTTCTTTTCCAGCAAAAAACAACTTTCTCACATAAGCATGATGTTAGAGATCGAAAGCATCACATTTATTTACTTCTTTGAAAATACAATTGCCCATTTTTTTCTGGTCGTTCTTATATATTTTTTAATGTGTTACAGCCGACAGCAGGTCCCAAGTCCAGCGAGCTCGCTATGAAGCAGCCAACTGGCAGTACAAGTACGGTTATGAGATTCCAGTGGACATGCTGTGTAAGAGGATTGCTGATATCTCACAAGTCTACACGCAGAACGCTGAGATGCGACCACTGGGGTGCTGTGAGTATATGCATTCATGGTGCTGATTCTCTACGTAGCACCTCATGTCGTTCGAGTGTTGTTGCGAAAGCAGTTTCACCCCGGTTCTTTTTATTCGTCGGACCTCCAGAGATGACGCCGGACTCGGTAGATTATTTTTACCAAAACCATTTATTTACCAAACCATTACTATAAACTTCTAAACTTCCGGAAGGGAGATCTACACGACCCGGCTATCGCTGTGAATCTCAACTTTCCTTTGTCTTCCAAAGAGTTTTAAAGAAGCAACCCCCCCATCGTAAAACCCACTTGGGGTGTTGTAAACCCCAAAACATCGCGTATGCCTGTGTGCGTGCGAGCACGTGAGTGCCTGCATGCGCGTGCCTGTGTGTCTGTGTAAGTGCGTGCACGTAGATGATACTGTGTGTGGATGCGCTAGCCTGTGCTAGCTCGTGCTTGCCTGTGCGTGCCCCTCTGCCTACGTGACTTCCTGCCGGTCATAAACGTGTCCATCTCCCAGACCATAATTCTCAAACTACA
>VUQR01024874.1:39854-50699 GCA_015108515.1 Hemichromis elongatus | reverse complement strand
TCTCATTTCAAGTGGCCCTAGCTGTACAAAGAGTCTCTGTTTTCAAACTCGCTGCCATCAGGTTTTGCAGAGTGCAGAGCCAAAGCTAACAGAGAGTCTGTTCTGTGGTGACACCATGAAACATTCCACATTACATCCTGACACTTCAGACTATGAAAACCTGCTTAATTAACACAGACAGTGTGCCTGTTTTCAGGTCTTCCTGTATCCAGGCTCGCAGACTGCATTACTGCACCAACATCTGTTGGACATTAAAAGAGCAGCACCGGGCTACGAGATATTTACAGCTGGTGTCTGATCCATCCACCCGTGGCTATGGCTATTAACAGAGCGGAGCGGCAGACAGCGCCACTGTATTTTAAGAACTATTTTGCAGGCGTAATTTTTGTTTTCTTGCCATGTCTTGGTGGCACGGGGCTGAAGCAGAGGCTTAGCAGCATTCCTCTGTGGCTGACAGCTGACAGCTAAGCCCCCAGTTAATGACTAATCCTGTCCTAATGCCTTCAGTGTGATTGGTTCAAGCTAATTACACCGACTCCCTTCCCTGGGTGCTGAATGGCTAGTCGGGTGGGATGGGGAAGAGGTCAAAAGCCGTGTGGACTTGCACAGCGGAGATCTTGGTGAAAGATGAACAGTCAGAAAACTAACGAGGACCTATTCTGATCAGCTGATTAAGTGAATTTATTTAAGCAATGCTTTAAAGCAGATTTGTTCTTTGTTTCTAGCTTTTCAAATCTCAAAGTAGCTTCTAACTCCTCGTTTCACTTGTTGCAACTAAAAGCAGCCACTCCAAAAGTCAAGAGTGCTGAGGCCCAGTGAGAAAGAAAACCCCACAGGTCTCCCCGAGTTTCAACCTTCGCTCTATTCAGAATACAAGACAAAGTGATGAAATATTTGACTCACACAACATAAACAACTCAGGCAGTTGAGCAAAAACTGCTAGTTTGTTAAGGTGGATATGTGACACCCTCCCTACATTTAGGTCAGAATAATGAGTGATATCACACAGTAACCACCTGCTATTACCAGTTTAATTCAGTTTTTATATAAAAAAAACAAGTTTTGAATACGCAATCTGTTGAGCCGTACATTGGTAAGACTGTTACCATGGGAACCTGCAAGCATTCAGATAATCCAGAAGAGGCATGAGTGTGTTTTTTGACATTATTAATATAATTTTTTAATGCTTGAATTTTTTTTGCCAACAAACACTGCAGCACTGCTGATGCTGCAGCTAACAGAACACACACAAGTTTATTGTACTAATTATGTTCATGTACATAATGAGTTTGGCTTAATTTTAGCTAACTGCAAACATCTTTTATAAATTAGACCTTATTTACACTCTTATACTTCATGGAAGTCTGCCACCTGGGACGCACGTGTAGTTGGTGCTTTCAAATTTAAATTCACAGCAGACGAGTCTGTTACATTACAAAAACCACTCAGATTCACGTCCACACGGAAATTCATCTGTGTGACAGGGATCCGAGAGGAACCCAATTAGTCGCCTTTCCTTTCCGTTATTTATTGATCCAGCTGACTCAAAGAAAACTTGACTTCATCCACCATCTTTGTAGTAAAATCCTCTGGAAATGCAGCAGCACATGATCCGTGTTAACCCCGCTGCTTAAACAAAGCCATTATCCTTCCACTTGATGGTCTCATACTGAGCATAGATGCCCGTGGCCCGGTCCCAGATGCTTTAGCCCCAGGAATATTTGTGAGGTTGGTCACTGGCTGATAAGGCCAGGCTTCTACCACTACACTGACCGATTACAATGCTTTAAAATTGTTGTCTGAAACCAGGTAACTACATTACCCAACGTTCACCTTGTTAAATCACAGTTTATGGGGTTTGATTTATTCAGCTCAGCTCTGTGTAATTTGATTTTCAAAGTTTTCCCATGGTCAACCTTACATCACCTGACTTCATACGAGGTCTTGGATGGAGCAAATGTCTCTATTTTCCTCGTGAACATCAAGGCGTTTCCTCGGTTGGCATAAAGGCTCTATCCCAAACCATAACAACCCCCAGTCCCATTACGACAGCACGTGATGGGACTGTGGCCACTGAATCAGCCAATGCAACATGGCAACCGACACAAGCAGAATGTATCCTTAACATGCTCGTTTCAGACTGCCTTTCATTTTGCCAGTATGACTACTTTTAACTGCACGGGCTTCATGTCCGTCAGCAGCTGGTTTTTATTTTAATGAATCTGACTGGAGCCTGAACCAGAGGTCACTTCCACTCTGCAGCAGAACAAAGCTGGAACATTGGCTCCACACATCAGAAAGACGAAGCGAGGCTTTGTTGTCGTGAGAGACGAGGAGAATGTGTGCACGTGCACGTATCCTTTTTACACACGTGCGAGTGCTCATACACACACACAGCACGTTCAACTGTTTATAAAAGAAGCGTTTTACACACAAAGGCTTCAACACATAAAGAAAACATGTCAGTCTGCAGAGAGCACCACCTCAGCTCTTCCTGCTTTAGTAGATTAGCTTTCAGAAATCACAGACTGTATGCAGCAGTGATGTCCATAATGACTTAACTGGTGAGTTCTGGAAACATGTTGCTGTACATCAACATCTGTTTGCTTGGTTTGTCATCATTTGCAGGCACTTGGCTCAAATTAATCAAATCCCGATGAGTCCCGAGAGGGTGAGAAAAAAAACAGCAGGATGCGTGATGCAGTGAAGGCGTGATTAGACCGTTTCTCAGCCAAAGTAAAGCCAGTGATTCATTTCAAGCTGATAACACCGAAACAGTTACATAAATAACGATGAAATAAATCCTAGCCGACTCCTGGAAGAGAAGGAACGGTGCACTCCCGTCCTCCACTGTCATCTCAGCATCCAAAAATGTTCCTGCTGCAGACAGATGAGCCCTTGAAGCAGGGACTGGGACAAAAACAGATCAAGTTACTGTCTTCACGGTGCAGACGCCAAATATATCGCCAGTTAGCTGCCATCAGAGCTGAGATATGAACCTGTTAGATAATCTGGACCTCTTTAGTGGTGACAGCTTCTGCAGATTACTAAAATCGACACATTTGCTGATAGCACACTGATGACATGTGTTCATTGTACAAACTTAGACTAACAGTAAAGGATAAAGTTAATCTTATTGGTCTACGATGCAGAGAGATTTCTTGTCACCCTCATCGGGGATTTCAGGGGTTGCTACTGAACACGCAACTCTGGAACCAGCTAGCATGAAGCTAGCTTCTCCCAAGTCAGTCATCACACATCAGGATGTTCATTAGAGTTAAGTCACAGTATAAACTTATTATTACTATTAAACTGTAGCTTATAAACAGAAAGTGATGTCATTTTTTTGTGTTAGCTGACAAACTCTGCCTCATTGTCTGGAATAATTTATCTTAAGACATTAATAAAGTTATGATTGCAGCTGGTGGGTGTAGCTACTGTAAGTTGGCATAAGAACAGCAAATCACATTTTGTACTGTTTTGGTTCTGAAAGTCAAAGAAAATAGAGCAGATTTCTTTTTTTTTGTGTGTGTGGACCCTTCCACGGATCATCATCATTTACTTTAACAAAATTAGAGGGGTTTAGTTCAGCTGTGAGTCGGTGCTAGTCCCTCCAGTCCTCGATGAACTTGGAAAAAACCCCAATTTTATTTCTATGCTTTGACTTTTTACAACACACCTGGACAGTTATTTCTGAATTTTGTGTCTACTTGCGTCCCATGTGCTACTTTTAACTGTGTATCATTTATTATTAGTATGATTTTATATCATTTTAAATACTCTACATCATTGTCAACAATGTGTTCAATAATGTGTAACATGTTTGAACGTAAGTGACCCAGTGCTGTTCTGGGATATTTAGACTTTTGTCTTCCATTCATTTTTTTAACATCTGTGATCTATTAGCTTTGCCGATTCTGTTCTCGATCAGTGGAGATTATTCCCGTGCATGAAGCACAAACTGGTCAGATGCCAACAGATTAATCAAAAGGAGTGCAAGTCTAAAAAAAGTTATACTGCTACAGGATAAACTGACAACCTTAGCTTCAAGATGTCACATTTTATAAACAGCAGCCCTGTGTTTGCACTACTGTGAAGGTAATTATGTAATACTTACAGTAGCCTGCTAAAAAAGGTCAGCCTCGATTTAAGTCACTGGACTGTAGTAAGCCCTGTACTCTACAGAGGCAGCAGTGTGTGTGTGTGTGTGTGTGTGTGTGTGTGTGTGTGTGTGTGTGTGTGTGTGTGTGTGTGTGTCCAGGACAATTAAGTATGGCTTCACAGTGATTGATACTAGCTTGGCTTTCAATTTGTTCCACTACAGAGCTCAGAGTGTCACCTCCCCAACCTCCACCCACCACACTGACCTCACTCACACGCACAGACACACACACGCACACAGAGAGAGAGAGAGAGAGAGAGAGAGAGAGGGAGAAAGTAATGTGCACACACATACTTTTATAACATTAATACCACCTTCAAGGGAACCTTTTCAAATCCCATGTTTGGATTTAAGCTATGATTTAAGCTTTGTGCTGAAATAATTGGTCATTTCTTTTCAATCATTTGTTGGTTCAAAAGAGGCTTCTAATAATCCCTGAGATGATCCAGTAGTCTTGGAAGAACGAGATTTTAAACCCAGCAATGACGATGATACTGTACATAAGCTCAAAAGTGGAGGCATGGAGCCAAAGACAAATTTACATTTTT
This sequence comes from Hemichromis elongatus, assembly GCA_015108515.1. Classification (NCBI taxonomy): domain Eukaryota; kingdom Metazoa; phylum Chordata; class Actinopteri; order Cichliformes; family Cichlidae; genus Hemichromis; species Hemichromis elongatus. The sequence goes on along the minus strand of VUQR01024874.1, from coordinate 45,989 downwards.
TTTATTCCCCTCATGAAAGGTTGCTACAGTGTTGGATCCTGAATCCTAATCTTGCATGTGAAGCACTTTTTAAAAACAGAAAATGAAAACATCAGCTGGAAATTAGGGAGCCTCTGTTTGAGCTCAAAAACAGTCAATACTTTATTCATGAGATGAGTTTGGATCACTGGATGCTCTACGCAGAAATACCAAAATGCAGACCAGAATGTGAGGGATGGGTTCTCTTTAGGAATACATTTTTCAAGTTTCAGCAAACAACCTGAACTTAGATGGTCACTAACTAACCAAACAAAAGAAGCAAATTGTTTATTGAAGCGTCAGTGTTTCTAAAAGGAAAGTACATTTTTACACAAAAAATGCAGTTGCTCACTTAGCTGTATCTAATTAGCAAAGTCTTCCACTTAATTGTTTTTTTACAGACACATGTTGTGACTTTATATAATTTGTGCTACCAACTTATATTCCTTTCCTAAACTGTTATTCATCCTAGTTACCCAGTGCTAGCAGTAGCTCGTCATCTCCCTGCCCTAGCTCCCTGTCCAAACATTCAATTCAATGTCAGTTTAATTCATTTTTAACAGTCCTCAAGGTGCTTTATATTGTAAGGTAAAGACTATACAATCATACAGAGAAAACCCCAACAATCACATGACCCCATATAAATAACCACTTGGCAAAAGTGGGGAGGAAAAACTCCCTTTTAACAGGGATGGGCAGCCATCTGTCGTAACTGGTTGGGGTTCAGGAGAGAGAGAGACAGGACAAAAGACTTTCAATGATTATAAATGCAGACTGTTGTCTAAACACAGAGGTGAGTGGGAAAAAAAGAAAGGAAGAGTCAGGGTCACCTGATCCAGCCCTAGCTATTTAATCTTAAAGTAGACATCGTGTCAGTTTCCTGAATGCAAAGTGGGAGCTGGTTGCATGTTAGAAAGGCCTGATAGCTAAGGGTCTGTCTCCCATTCTATTTTTGAAAACTCCAGGAACCATAAACCTGCAGTTTGAGAGTGGAGTGCTATGTTAGGATAGTAAGGTACTATGAGGTCTGTAAAATAATATTTGGTCTGATTATTCAAGACTTTGAATGTAAGAAGAATGAAATTGAATCCAGAATTTAACTGGGAGCCAATGAAGACAGGCCAGTATGGGTGAGATATTCTCTCTCTATGCACTACATACGGTCACATCCAAACCAAAAGTGATTTGAATAGCTAAAATGCCAAACTCAAGTTGTTGAGATGATACTTCACAATCTATCATTTATATAGATTCCTTGATCCTGAAGCTATATAAGTCTATAAACAAGTCAATGAATAAGCTTAGCAGCTAAAATAGTGGGAAGTGCCAATTAGCACGATCTAGCAGATGAAATTATCAGCATCTTGGCTACCTGTAATTTGGTAATAAATTCTGAATTGATACAAACAAACCTCATTAAAACCCTAATCACAGCTCCCTTGAGAGAACACTTTGACTTTCAAAGCCACCAAGTTCAAATGTCAGAGCTGCAGGACGAACAAAGTAATGAAGGATACGCTACAGAGTTTGAATAATTTCAAACTTTATTGGAATTCACATTGTGACAACAAGAAGGTGTCGGGTGTCTAAAATAAGGTCACAGAGACACAATAAGGATTCACAGTGCTGCCTCTGGCCTCTGCGCACACACAACCTGCAGCGTGTGAGTGTGCGTTAATCTGCATCGATATGTTTAGGTATGAGTGTGGCTCCATTTGCATGTGAATGCCCGCATGTGTGTGCAGCACATAATGGCTGAAATCATTTAATGGCAATGGCTGAAGGTGTGTTTGGGGTGTGTGTGCGTGTGTGTGTGTGTGTGTGTGTGTGTGTGTGTGTGGCAAGAGGGCAGGAGTCAAGTGGGTGAATAAGTACAGACATCAATAACCGGAGGACATGTGCATGAAATTACACACAGCAGATCCATCATGGAGGAGCAGCAACAACAACAACAACAAGGCAGAGGAGGCAGCAGCACTGACCAGCCTGAAGGTGACAGAGACACTTGTGTCGGCAAGTTTGTCAGTTCAATACCAACTCCAGGCCACACAAAGCTGCCACAGAGAAGGAAGACGTGTGTTCAACTGTAGAATTTCATAGGGTTATAAAAAAATAACGAAAAAAATACGAATATTATTTTAAAGAAAGTGATGTGTATTGATAATAAATGGATTGTTGTTTAAACCACAAACCTCTACCCTACCATATGGACTAACTTACAATACATGTAGATAAAAATGTGCTTTAAAGGAAGATTACCGTTTGTACATTAATAACGGCTTTAACGCTATTCATCCAACAACCGTTTAAGCAGACTAATCTTAAACCCCTGCGACGCAATATTTCGGCGCGCGTGTGTGTGTGTGTCTGGCAGCTCTTTGAAGAGCGCTCGTCTCTGATCAGCATGAGGTCGAGTCTTCTCCCAAATGTCACCATGTAATGCTCAGCTGGTCGCCATTCACACATCCAGACACCAGAGCGAGAGACGGAAAGGTTAAGATTAAGAGAGAGAGAGAGTGTGCGAGCTTGTCATTTCACTTTGCATCTCTCATAGACGCACAGAGCAGCGAAGAAGAGAGGGGAAGACAGGATGGGATAAACGGGAAAAGACTGGATGTGGCAAAGGACAGATGTCAAGAAGAAAGAGATAATGTCAAATCTGTGACAATTAGTAGATTTATTTTATGTGCATAAGATAATTAATACACAAAAAAACCAAAAAAAAAAAACTGGATTAAATTCAGTCAAACACGAATGAATGAAAAAGTGAAAAGTCTCCATTTCCATAAATGCTACAGCTCAGCGACGACGCTTATGTTTGTGTAACTGCTCAAGAATGAGCTTGTAACCGCAATATTAACAGCATTAACAGTGCTAATCAACGCACAAAGAGAATGCAATGGATTAAAATAATATAAAACTGATTATAGGCGTTACAGGATAACTCCCCAGACTTCCAAACTGGGTGGCTATGAGCTCTAAGCCCATTTGTTTCCCACTAAAAAAGCTCTGTCGTTTTCAAAAATTTTACATTAAAATCCAGACTAACTGACTATACACACACAAACACACACACACACACACACATAGTGGAATTGTTAAGGAATATTTTCTGCAGCAGATTAATCCACAAATAGTGAGTTATTTCCAGCTGTTGTGCAACACGTGCAAATCTATATTCTGTTATTTCCTTTCCTTCTTTTTCAAAACCATCTGTCTGACTGAGGTGTCCCCTTGTTGTCATCTTCCCCTTCCTCTCCTCCTCTCCATTTGTAGCAGAGAATAATCAATACTCATTTCACCCCCAGGTCTCCTTCCAGCCTATAGGGGCAAAACAGGTGACCACATGAGGGGCAAGGAGGAGACGAGAAGAGGTAATGAGAGCAGAGGGGAAGAGATGAGGCAGACAGAGGGGAGGGGCAGGGATTTCATTTATTTGCTTATGTACTGTTTTTTTGAAAGGAGAAACATAAATGTGATATAACGTGTGAGTGAGAGCACTGCGGCGAATCCTCAGACACAGAGACAGAGCGACAGAGAGAGAGAAAGAGTGTAACGACAAGAGCAGCAGATCATTGCCATGCTGCAACACCTGTCCTGGCAACTGGACACACACAAACACACGCGCACACACGCACACATACGCCAATTAATTTCCAAATAATTCCTCTTGGGGTTGAAGCAACAATGAGAACAGCTGGTTAATCTACATGTTACAGCACCTGGTTTAACTGCTGGATACACACGTGCAGCGAGAGAGAAGTTACTGTTTATATTTATACTCATAAAACTCTCATTTACAGCTTTATGCAGTTTATTTATTGTCTTTACGGTGTTGTTTTATGCCTTTAAATTTTTGTTTTACAAAAAAATGTAAAATTCTTTGAAAGATGTGAAGCGATTCACTCCAGCTATGAACCTTAGTACTGTTAACCAGTATCGTACCCCAGAGCTACCAGTGACTTATAAAACCTTTCCGTTTACAGTTTACCTTATAGCTGTTGTCCCTGTAGCAACACAATAATGACACTTACATTTCCATGTCGCTTTTTAAAATAGGCACATATCAAAACCTGTACATTTACCCGATTAATAGATTTAACTAGTGTTGTTATTTACAAGGCTACAGTGTTGCCTAAATATCAGGTATGTTAGGTAACATTAGCATTTCTTCCAATATCCTAATGAAATACAATGTAACAACTTTAAATAAAAATAAATCATGTAACAAATATTGTTAATTTCAACAAAACCATGAGAATAAATATTTATCAGGGCCAATTTGTCGGCCTAGTAAATAAAAGTATTAAGGCAAGTGTGATAAAATGCTTTACTGGACTCATTAAATCAAAACAAATGGACAATGTTCAAAATGGACAAATACACAGTGTCTATACTATGTTAATGCAACATCTAATTCAATGTCCTGCAGCACAGAACAGATCCTAAAAACCTCTTCAGAAGCAGATTTATCACTTTGACCTCTTGTGTTTAATAAGACGCTCCTGACATTCAGTAAAGTTATGTCTCTGTTAGCACGCTCAGGGAGCTACACTCATTTGGTGAGGCAGTAATGTTGATCTTTTATTTGTATAGCTTTCATATTTCTGCCAAAAAGAACGAGAAAGTTTCAGTATTTATGGCAGCGCCCCTCTGAAACGTAACCAAAGGATCGCTGCATCGACGTTCTCCGTGTTCACCCTGGCAGACAAAAGGATTTCAGTGAATTGGTGACGGAAACACCTTCTGTGCGAGTTGCTGGTTAACAGCGGCAAGCAGGTTATGCGTTGTCATCATGGGATATGATCAAATGCCACCTTGTCAGATGTCTCCTCTCCATCACCATTATGGACACGGAGTCCTGTGGCATTGGTACCCTTATACCCCAGCTGTCCGAACATAGAGAAACCTCCAAAGTCCACTTTACTTGGCGGTAGGGCTGATGACGGCATAAATTCCAGGTTTGCCAGCACTGGCTCGTTTTCTCTTGCCAATTTGTTTTTCACTTGATTTTTGCTTTCACTCGCTGGTTAAATTTAGGGAGTGAAAATGACTTAGTTTAAGAAAAAGATCATGGTTCACCTTATAACACCACCCTGCACAACAGCAACCCTGTTGGGGCTGACAGATACCTCTCAATAATGCAATAACCTGCTGCGTCAGGGAACAGATGCCATAAAAAAGCATGTGCATCGATGAACTAAGCCTACAGCTTTGAGAAAATGGCACTAACTGACATCCTGGGGACGAGAATGAGCTGGAATAGATGGATTTCTCTGCAATGTCACCACAGAAATGCACATACCACTGGAAGGCAGAAAGCAGCGTTTTTTTATGGCACATCTTGCAGAGCCAGGCTTCGTAGCAAAAGAAGGTGTTGTGCACCAACAGCAAAAAGATTTATACAAATATTCAATATTCTCAAGAGAGACTGCAAATCCATACTACAAAAGGGGTAGACTGTGAGTGTGTACGGCCGTGATGGCAGGATGCTCTGGTACATCAAAATTCAGTTATAATTTTTCACTATTTACTATTATAAAATATGTATAATATATAACTACAGTTTAAGGTAACTAGGTCTGAATTACTATCTGTGACCTAGTAAACCATCATAGGTGTGTTATCTGTAGAACTGTATGTTTAAAGTACAAAGTACAAGTCAAATTTCTATCAAGTGCTGTGTGGAGGTTTGTGCTTCACATACTTCACAAGTTTTGTAACACATCTGATGAGGCCATTGACATAAACACTCGCACAAGTGCAAGCAAGAAAGCATGGAGGAGGCAGAGGAGTAAAAAAAGGTAAAGGTAAGGTGGAGATAGACAGTAAGAGAGAACAGAGGGAAAGAATGAGGCAGAACATGAAAAGTAGCCACGATGGAAGCCTGCATGGGTCTGAGGAAGAAGAGAAGACAAGTGGTAAAAACTGAGAAAGGGAAACCTTAACAAAAACAGCAAGGCTGAAGAGAATGGGGATGGGTACAGAGAAGGGAAATAATACCAAAGTGGGAAAGAGTAATAAAGCAAAGAGATAGAGAGAGAGAGAGAGAGAGAGAGAGAGAGAGAGAGAGAGAGAGAGAGAGAGGAGCGTGTGTGCGTTTAACCAATCTAAGGT